>JASDQU010304927.1:0-11198 GCA_032191745.1 Picea mariana
AAAATGTTGAGAATAAAATATCTTAATACAGATCTTGAAGGTATGGGTCAATTTTTTATGATTAATCTCTGGATTTTCATTTACAATGTTAGTTTAAATTAATGGGTAGCAGTAGATGGACAAGGAATGGTAGCATCCATTTGCATTCAATAGAATTGTGACAGAAGAACAAGGGAGCAAGAAGACCTCTCAAGTGAAGGAGAAGCTAGTGGTATAAGAACCTTACAGCAAGATATGTTGTAAACACTTTCAGCTAAATATTGGAAGTGAGAGAGAATAATAGAAGTTCTTAGAGAGTGTGAGTAGGTACAAATCCAGAGAAGAGAATAGGAATGCTCAGAAGGTTCCAGTGCAGAGAACTAGTAATACCAACAAGCTTAAGCTCAGGAGGAATCTTGGTGAGGTATTGAGTGGAAGGTAGAGGAGACTTGCTACAGGGGCTTGATGCAGCTCACAGTGGACTAGGATAAGTTCACAAAGGTAGAGGAAGGAAAAATGACTATTTATGGTCATTATAAAGGTTCAGAGAGAATCCACATCAAGAGGAAAGAGGATTCCAAAGAAAATGGCACAAAGAGAATGAGTCAAGTGTAGATTGAGAAAGACTTGGTTCAGTTAAGAGTACAACTCAGTTACATAAGAAAACTACTACAAAAGAAGATTGAGAAAAACTAGAGACAAGGATGGAGTGTAAAGAAGAAGGTCAAGCATCTTGTGATGCAATTTTTTGCAAGGAAGCTAAGGAAAATCTTGAGGGGATGGAAGCACAGGTTAAGTTCTTTACTGAAGGAGGATAAAATTAGAGGAGTTGAGTTCAAACAGAGGTCACTGATAGAAGAGGAAGTTCACTTTTGTGAACCAGAGCAAGGATTATTCCTTAATGAAGAGGATGAGGAGGAAGAGAGACCTGTTGAGTGTCTCATGAACTACTTGGGAAGTTCATATCATCATGAGAATGTGTTGGAAAAGGAATCAAATGAGGCTAAAGAGCCTTATGTTTTTAAATCTAACAATTTGTGTATGATTGCAGGTTTTGCAGATGATGATAATGGGCATTCATTTGGAGTTGTCATGAAGATGGAGGATGAAGGATAACACTCAGATATAGTGCTCACTAATTTTGAAGGAGAACTGAGGATGTTAGAGGACTGGTTGATCAATCTAAGGATTGATAAGGAGGACTACATACCAGTTGAAATCCCAGAGTGTTCATGAATGCTTAGTTTTAGAATTGAAGAGGAGAGTAAGAATCCTAAAGATATAATTCATGGGTAACTGAGTATCTCAAAATTTTATAGATGGAGATATGGAGAAGAAGAGATGCAACAACCAATGAGCAACAACAACATCAAATTTCAGTAGCAAGTTTGCAACAACAACATCAAATTTCAGTAGCAAGTTTGCAACAACATGTACCACTAAGAAGACAGATTGGATATGGAGAATGAAGATATGAGGATGTTGATGATGAAGGTGTCTCAAAGAAGACATGTTGAACTAAAGAAGGTAATCAAYAGTAGAGTACAATTGKTTTGCATCAAATATACAAATGGAAGGTTGAAAACAACAAGAAGGAAGCAACAAGGCAACAAGGAAAGCAAGAAACAACATAAAGTTTGGGATCCAGGAGGATTTCAGCTAATGAAACTCGTGATCAAAAGATTATGAAACATTTTAACCTTGGGAGACTGATGCAAGAGAATTTTTCCTCCTAACCTAACCTTGTTTATTAGACCTAGAGGGGTATTTTGATTTGCTATGGGAGTGGGTTCCCTGTGCTTGAATTAATGTAATTTCTATGTTCTATAAGTCTTGTAAATATGGGGGTTTGTTGATTTGATATTATTGAATATAATCAAATATTCCTTATTTATCAGATCTTGAGAGTTGTGAGAGGAAGTTGAGGATTTTGTGGATCCTAAGGATTGTGAGAGAGGGATTTTAGGATCTTAACCAAATTTTGGTGTCAAAGTCCTTTATAATTAAATTGTAAGCCTTTGATAAGGTAGGGGTGGCCATTAAGCGAGACAATCGGGCCAATGTTGCAGAAAGGATGATTACTAAGAATCGAGCTAGAGAGATAAGAAGCCCAAATTGTGAATCGAGCTGGAGAATTGTTTTCTTTGTAAAACTATGTACATAAGTTCATTAAAAAAACTTTGCATTATGGTTCTTTGTGTAAATCTAAGATTGAATGTTTCTGTAATTATTCATGTATTGAGCGATTAAGTCCAATATTGGACTTTGCAGGATTGTGTGCAGGTTTCAGGGTTTACATCATGAAAGAAACTATTTGTGGACTAAGAAGGAATAGAAACCGTCAAATCCCTATCAAGATCCACATCGACCATCGGATTGAAGGTCATTTGTGTAGATAAGAAAGATTAAGGATTAATCTCGATCATTGATCACATTTGGATCAACGATCTATATCGTTTTGTGTGGTGAATTATCATGACTGTTGGATTAAATGGAAGATCAAGTTTGACCATCGGATCGTGGAGAAATATAGATCATTAGATCATAATACAAGTGATTGAGGGTCGTTATATTAAAGTAAAGAGTCAACCTTTATCGCATATTCATTGAACCAAAGCTTTGTTCATGAGTCAAGATTGGAAGGATTAGATTAGATCTGGAGTAAATCTCTTCCATAATGTTTAAGTTTTGCAACTTTGGACAGTCATTCTCTACATTGAATACCACAAAATACCCAAGAAGAGAAGTCATCCCCACTAGAAAATAATAAAGAAAAAATTTAATATCCAGGAAGAGGAGTCGACCCCACCATAAAAGTGACTTGATGATTATAAATAAGGGTTGGCATCTCCTCATTTGAACACACACTCAATCTCTCACTCAAGGAAAAGAAGGTGCAAGTTTGAAGGAGGGGTAGAAGACGGTGCAACTACAAATTTCTTGGTGTACCATATTGTGTGCTACCTCTTTGAGAGTTGCACTAGTATTGGGAGGTGACTCTGTATTATCTCTTAGTCTATTTCTTATGGTGGTAAACTTGTGAACTCTTGAATTGATTCTTTTAAGAAAGGATGTTTGGTTTTCTCTCAAGGATTGGTTTTCTCAGGATAACTTTGTGTGTTCTTGTGTCTATTGTGGATGGTTAATATTTCTAAATCTTGTTATTTCCACTGCATGGTTATAGTTGATATTTTCAATGTATATTTATTCTATGATAATCGTGGTATGAAAGTGAATATTGTTTTGAAATCATAAGGAAATAACTATCAAGATATGAGAATCAGAAAAATCAACATGGTATCAAAGCCTTGTTGAAAAATTGCCACTACGCAGTTAACCATCATTGCACTGACCTAAAGCTTTGTAAATATCGTTGAAAATTTTATTGGAGGACATTGGGCCAAATTTTTTCGTAGACCAACTCGCCCTAACCTAGTGCACCTACTGGTGCTCTCAACTTGCCAAAACATCAAGGTTGAATTTTGGTCTAAGTCAAAGGTTAAATTTATGGTTAAAGGTTGTTTTTTTTTGTCAAAGTCAAGATGGTGATCAGTCTCAAGCTAGAAGGCAGGCTAGATGGTTCTACAAACTTCAGATCCTGGAAGGCTAGGATACTCTTTGTCTTAGACGAAAATGAGATTCAGAAGTATGTAAAAGAAAAGATCTCAGAACCAGAGAGTGATGAACATAAATCCAAACACAAAAGGAATGAACAAAAGAATAAAAGAATCTTGATATATTCTATAAGAGATCATTTAATTCCACACGTTGTTGTTTTGAAAAATTCCAAAGAGATGTTTGATTCCTTGGTGGGATTATTTGAAAGTAAGAAAACTAGTAGGAATTTATCCTTGAGAAATCAACTCAGTTGCATCATGATGAGAAAATTAGATTCAGTTGTCATTTTATTTATGAAGGTCTCCTAGTTGAGAGATCAAATTCAATCCATTGGAGACAAGGTTAATGATTTTGAGATTCTTACAGTAACTTTTAATGGATTGCCTTCCTCATCAGAGTCATTTGTTTAGAGTATTTTTGGACAAGAGAAATTTCCTCGGTTTGATCGATTATGGATTGATTGTGTCCAAGAAGAGGCATGAGTATTTTCCAAGAACATATTGTAGAAAACCTAGGATGAAGGGACTCAAGCACTTATAACTCATGCAAGAAAAAAGAAAGTAAGAAAAAAATTCAGAAAGAAAAATACAAGTGAAGGATCAACTCTAGTCCAAAAACAGAAAAAGAAAGACCTCTCAAAGATCAAATGCTTTAATTGTAATACATTTAGTCATTTTTATTTCCAATGTCCTTAGAAGAAAAGGAATGGAAGGAAACATGCATCAACAACTGATGTTGATGAGAATCTAGCACAAAAGAATACAAAGGAATCTAATCTTGATGAGTTGGCAGATGAACTACGAAAATAACACTTATTTTGAATATATGTCATTCTCCTTCCTTTACCATAAAGATGTCATTGATTTTTTTGTGTTCTTCTTTTCATCTTTGTCTCAAGAAATCGTGGAGGTTACCATGGAAATTTTTTATGTTCTTTTCTTGTTCTGGGCAAGTTACCGTGAAGTAATGATTGGTCACAACACTAGAAAAGTGTTGTTCTTGTTCTTGTCACTGTTCTTGTTTTTTTTTCTGAGTAGGTTGTAGGTGATAGCTCTAAGAGGGATCTATGATGACAGTTGTAGATGGAAACAAATTATATGATATTTGGTTTAATACATGGAGCAGATTGTTCAGACATGGAGTTGTGGACATGATAGTATACTTCCATGTACCGAAGGATATGAGGAAAGAAAATTATGGAAAGAAGGATACTCTTGGGATACATAGTGTCTCATATGGATATTGGAAATGAGGAGTTGAATGCTCCAAAGGATGATCATACAATCTAGCTATCCATCCCTCGRACTATCACGAGGAGCCAACATAGCCATTGGATCTACCTAGAGATGATGTTGTGGCCAGGAAGAGGCCAATATGGATTTGTGACACTTTGCAGGATGAAAGGAGTTATGAGGAGGACAAGGAGCTCCACCAGTGGTGAGGMGGGTGGCCCCACCAAGTATCATCTCAGAGGGAGCTTATGTTAAGAGGGAGTCAACCCTCTGGATCCAGTAGGGAGGAGCAGCCTCCCAAAAAAGGTCATAAGAGATCAAACTTCAGATGAAGTCAATAGATGCAAAAAAATTAGATGGATCCAAATATCATATAGACTCATAGGGAGTCCTTTTTCAAGAGGGAGAATGGTACTCTAGGATCGATGGCTACTAGATGAGCTTGGTTTTAACCAAGAATGATGTAGATTCCAACTTTTACCACAAGGTTGTTGATGATGATATGTTGATCTTGGTGTTATATGTTCATGATATGGAGCAGAGTGACTCATTGTTAAATGGAATTGACCTCATATTTCAAAGTGGAGGATCTTGGATTGATGCACTATTTCTTGGGATTGGAGGTGTGGCAGAGACCAGGAGAGATTTTCCTTGAACAAGATATACAGTTGAGATTTTGTGCAGATTTGGTATGATGGACTACAATTCCATGGCCACACCTATGGAGACACATCTGAAAAAGTTAATTGAATCTACTTCATATTCATATTTGGTGGATCCCACTATGTGAAGGCAATTGATTGGATCCTTTATTTACCTAGTTAACACTAGGCTGGATATTTTCTTTATAGTAAACACCTTGAGTTAGTTTATTGTAGAGCCAAGACACTACCATTGGGTTGTAGCAAAGCATTTGTTGGGCTACCTACATGGTACGATTGGATATGGCCTCATATATGTCTCAAGTGGTGAAGTGAAGTTGCATGAATATACAAACTCTGACTGGGAGGGGAGTATAGTAGACACAATGAGCACCTCAGGGTGTTGCTTTAGCCTGGGATCAGCTATGATATCCTGGTTTAGTAGAAAGAAGACATTTGTAGCACTTAGTACAACAAAGGTATAGTATATCACATTCAGTGTCACAAGTCGTGAAGAAGTATGGCTTCGGAAACTACTTGCAAGACTATTTGATCAACAACTAGAGATGACCATGATACACTGTGATAACCAAAGTTGTGTCAAACTTTCATAGAATATAGTATTTCATGATAGGTCAAAGAATATTGAGATGAAATACCACCTCATCTGAGACATGGTACAGAAAGGATCATTGAAGCTCCAATACATATCCACAAATGAGAATATTGTAGACATTCTCACCAAATCCCTATCGAAGGTGAAGTCTGAATACTTTAGGGACAAGCTTGGCATGATGAAGAATGTCTCCCTCACTTAGAGGGAGTTTTAATTTTTTGGGAATCAGGGGGAATACATTCTCTTACGATGGCCATGTGACTTGGCTAAGGAGAATGGACCAAGTGTAGTCTTTATCCTTGATCATGTGACTTGACATGGACTGATGAACACTCAAGGTACATATGCATCAGACAAACATTCTCCTTCGATGGCCATGTAACTTGGTTAAGGATAATGGTCCAGGGAGTTGATGTTATCCATATATTATCATCAATTAGACATTCTCCTTCGATGGCCATGTGACTTGGCTAGGGAGAATGGACTAGGGTGTTGATGTGCTACGTGTATTAGCATCAGGAAGAAATTATCCTCTGATGGCCATGTGACTTCGATAAGGAGAATGGACCAAGTGTGGTCTTTATCCTTGATCATGTAAATTTACAAGAACCATTAGATACCCAAGGTGCTATGTGGGATAATAATACATCAAGTAGGTGCTATGTGGGAGAAGTATACATCAACTAGGTGCTATGTGGTAGAAGTATACATCAACTAGGTGCATGCCAAAGAAGACTACATCAACCATGCTCAAGGAAAACCTTTCTATGAAAGAGTAAATACAAGTATGGAGAATGTGTCCCTCGTTGAGATGGAGTGTTGAATTTTTGAAACTCCGGGCACTCATTCTCCACATTTAATACCACAAAAGACCCAGGAACAGAATTCAATCCAACTGTAAAATAATATAGAGAAAATTTAGTATCCAAGAAGAGAAGTTGGCCCCACTAGAAAAGTGACTTGATGATTATAAATGAGGATTGATGTCTCCTCATTTTAACACACACTCAACCTCTCACTCAAGGAAAAGAAGGTGAAAGTTTGAAGGAGGAGTAGAAGACACTGCAAATTCAAATTTCTTGGTGTACTATCGTGTGCGCTACCTCTTGGAGAATTGCGCTAGCCTTGGGAGGTGAATCAATATTATCTCTTGGTATATTTATTATGGTGGTAAACTTGTGAACTCTTGAATTGATTCTTCTAAGAAATATTGTTGGTTAATATTTCTAGATCTTAAATTCTTAATATTGTTGGTTAAATTCTTGTGTTATTGTGTCTATTTTGCATGGTTAATATTTCTAGATCTTGTTATTTTTCGTTGCTTTGTTGCAGTTGAGATTTTCAATGTATATTTATTCTATGATAATTGTGGTATGAAAGTGAATATTGTTTTGAAATCATAAGGAAATAACTATCAAGATATGAGAATCAAAAAAACCAACACAGATCAATGAACAGAAGCAGCCCTGACTTCAGAGTCTGAAGAGGTGGTAAAAGGCTTTAAGAGTCAGCATATCAGAGTGTAAATTGAAAGAAGACTCCAAGAGGGAAGGTTAGATCAATGACGACGATCGATCAAATAGGTGACATGTGGAATCCATGTGCAAGTCCATTAACAAAAACTTGGCGCAGTCGAAGAAAATACGAATGAATTGGGACCATAGATCTTACGTTATATTAACGGTGGAGGATGATCCATTGGTGATCGTTGATAGTGAATGATAAATAGTAGAGGTTATTCTAGACATCAGAGTCTGGAAGGAAGGGTGCAAGAATTCAGAGTGGTGTATTTCAGAGTGTCGCGGCCTAATAGGAGTTTGAAAGGGGCAGATCCAAAAATAATATCTAACCATTGGATCATATCATGATTAAATCATAACCATCTGATTATCGGTCGATCCATTTAAAATCAAATGAGATATAGACTGTTCAATTAAAGCTAGATCGATAGTGAGGATTCAAAGCTGGAATAGTCTGAGGCATGATAGGGATCGTCCATCATGTGGCGATCAATGGTGGAAATTGAAAGGGTGAAAAAAGTCGGATGGCCTAATGTTACACATCAAAAGTACACACTTAAGTACCTCACACTAAGTGTCATAGGTGTCGTCAAAGTGTCATATGCACCTTGCTAAGTGTCACATACACCTTAACACCATAAAAGAAAATTTGTCACAATCCCTAGTCAATGTGGTAGAGAAATATATCATATGAATTATTCATTATTATTCATATGAAGGTCAAAATATTATGTGCACATGAATTATTTATTAATATTCATAAAAAGGAAATTAATTTAGTGTGAGAATCCACCTCACATTTAGTTTCCTAATCTAAAGGAGAGGTTGAGAATCTCATGGATGGTTGAGATATTTTCTCAAACCAAAATCCTAATTTGGTGGATCTTGTGAGATATTTCCTCCTTAAAATCCTTGAGAGATATTTTCTCCCTAAAATCCTTGAGAGATATTTTCTCCCTAAAAATCTTGGAGATCCCATTTTAGTGGATCTAGTGAGTGATATTCTCCATGGTGGTTGAGCCTCCAAATCCTATATAATGAGACATTCTCATGGAGAAGGGGATGAATCTTGGAGATGTCAGACTTATGACCGTGGGATTCATGCAAGCGTTGGATGGGGAGAGCTTGGAGGAGTTGCAACTGACATCATTCGTGGTCTGTAAGTTTTCCTTGTTCTCATTTAATATGATTGGCCTATTTCCTTCAAGTATGTGGTTTCATGTGCTTGTCTATGTTTAATTTAATTTTCATAGATGAATTTTCTTTGCCTAATCCATTAGAGAAGAAGGAAGTCTCTTGTTTCTTGTTGTTCATTGCAAGTATTGATTTGCGCTAGGAATTGGATTAAGCTTGTGGATAGGAGAAACTAGGACAAACGTTGTAAACCTAGTACATCCTACTTCACCTTCTTATCTCTTTTTCAATAAGAAAAATGAGCTTATAGGAATGGTAGTGTCCAAATGATTGTTTATGTCTTTGTATAGGGGTCAGTAATCCAACGGAAAGTCCACCTGTCCACAGGGGAATATTTTTGTAATAGAAATTGGAGACTCCACTGAGGAAGGACATTGACTCGTTTTTCCTTGGATCGTCAAAGATTTTTCCCACCTTTAGATCTTATTTGTTGTTTGTTTCTAATCTACCTCCCTTTTTCTCTTCTTCATTGAAGATTTTATAGAATCTTTGACAAATTTTTCTGAGTTTTTAGCCTTTTTTCTGAGTTTTTGGGAAGGGCAACACTCCTATACTGTGTACACTAGAGTGTTGATATAGAATCAACGCTCCCCTGTAGTGTATACTAGAGAACTGTAGCACTCTGTCCCTTTGTAAACATGAGCGTTGATCTCCTTTTCTATGTTTTTCTGCCCCTTTCTACTCACTTTTTCTTAGTTTGATCCTAAGGGGATTTTTGCTTAGAGACCTTTGAAAACTCTTGAATTTGTTTTGCCAATAGTTGGGAATTTATCACTCATTTATATTTATCCTTTGAGTCTACAAATTTTTTCTTAGTTGTGGTCCCCTTGGGTTAACATGATCCCTTGGTTCTTTTTTCCTTTTGATTTTATATGATCTTCATCTCGTAAAGATTTCAGATTGCTTGATTGTTTAGGATTGTTCATCAACTAAGGTTTACAAAGGTTGCTTGGTATTGAGCCTTCTTGTCTTCATGCGAAACATCTCATTTTTTTGCATGAGTATGACTCTTATGAAAACCTAGCTTTATTTTTGTTTCTTGATAATTATCGTTTGAGGATTTTTGTGAGTGATTGTTTTCTTTCTATTTTGGATCATTGAGTTCTTGATTGAAGAGATTATCCCCTACTTGTTTTCTTTCAGTTCTCGTCACTTTGAGTGTGCTTTGTTTGATTTATTTTTTCTGTGTAGTTCTTTGTATCAAACTTAGATCTCTTTTATATAAAAGTTAAGTAGAAAAATGTTTGCATATCTCCTTGCATGGTTAATCAAACGAAAAAAAAAAAAAAAATCATTCATTAGGAAATTTGTTTTGGTTCATATTTTGGAAAAAGAGCTAGTTTTGCATGTGCATTTCGGTTTTCAAAAAMATTTGCTCTGTATTTTGGCATCATATTGATCCCGTAAATTGAAAGTTGCATTGTTTTGAGTTCTTTCTTGTGTTAAKAATAATAGTACTCTTCTCCTTCCCATACATAGAATTCATTGAAATAAAGAACTGCATATCATTATTTTGCATTCTATTGGAGTTGAGCCTCTTACTCATCATCAGTTTCATCTCTGTAAACCCTTTGAGTTAAAATCCATTAAAMTCAACCATGCACTAATAAAATCAACTCAAATATTTTTTGTTTTTAGCACACCAACAATAGCCTAGGATTAGGGTCTTTGGACTAGATGAAGTGAGAAAATTATCTAAGACTACTAAACAGACTGTAGAACACTAAAGAGTGTATAAATCAAACTTCTGTATAATCATAGTCGGGAACCCCCTCTCACACAGGGTTTAAACATGAGGTCGCGTGCAGAAGAGAAGTGGAGATTACCCCTCCAAAGCGTAACCAATCGTAGAAGACATATTTTATATTAGGGGTTGCTCTTGAGAAACCATTGGTTTCATTTGGTCTCGGTGCTTCATGAACTCCGAATCTGTTCAGGTTCCTCTGGAGTCCTACCGGTCCACTTGTCTTCATTTCTCTTGAAGAGCTTCGAACTTTGATATCCTGCCCATACATTCAGTCTCGACTGTCGATTGTACCCCCCAGAGGCTGACTGTGAGTTGGTAACCTTAGTGGCCTTTCCTAGGTACCTACAAAGGTGACTGTGGGGGGATTGCCATGGTACCTGGGGAAGACGTCATATCACACTCTCAGTACCCTTGTAGGGTGATCCTACGAAAGTGAGGGTTGATTTCACTAAGAAGTGTTGTTATGTGGAGGTCGGGGTAACTGCTTCTCACTTCTTCAGTGGTGGATTGATATCCCATCTTTGAAAGATCATTAAATATGTTGTTTCTTGGTTGATTTCTTTTAGTTTTCATAAGAGTGTGTTTCTTTGTTTTTCATAGTCATCTTTAGGATCAAAATTTTCACAATATACAAGGTATGGAACCTAACAC
>JASDQU010304928.1:2358-13687 GCA_032191745.1 Picea mariana
CCATAAAATAAAGCGCTTATAAAAATTGATTAGACATTTTTATCTTTTCTGGTAGCAAACCTACATTAGATTAGTTGTAGGGCTTTGGAATAGGTGTGAAAGATAACTTTCCAAAGCTGCAAACAAACATAGTATCTTTTGATAGGGAGAGTTAAATCCACTTACTACATTTTGTCCTGGGAATCCCTTCTAACACAAGGGTCAAGCACTAGGTCGCATTGGTGTTGGCAGAGTTACTAACCCTACTTTTTTGACATCAGTTTAGAGATTGCACGTATTACGGGGATCACTCGGAGGTATACCCACATGATGAGTGGAAGCCTTTTGAGTTGATTTCGGGCTAGATACCCTGCCCTTGCATGTGGATCGGACTGTCGACTATCCCCCCAGGCTTTATTGTTGTTGGTGGTAACCTTAGTGGCCTATCTCTCTAGGTTCTTACCCAAGGTGACTGTGGAGGGGAAAGTCTTCACGGTACCTCGAATTGACGTTGATCAAACTCACTCGGGCTCCTTGGAGGGTATACCCATGATTATGTGTGGGAGCTTGCACCAGGGTGTAAATCCGTTAAGCAGGTCGTCAATGTAACTTTTCCACCCGCTCTATCTCAGCCCCTTCTTAGTTTGTTCCCGCGACGTTGGATTTCATCACCAACTAGTGCGTTCATTGTGAGAAGGTTTTGTTTGTTTGCTTGCTTCCTAGATTTTTAGCGTGTGTTGTTTGTTTTCCCTAGTGGACTCTAGACTGGATTTTTTTTTTTTATGGCGTCAGTTCCCGAAATGACCAATGAAGGAACCCCTGCTCCAGGGGAACCTTTTGTTTTTCCTTCTTATGGAAACATTGGTCCTCCTCACATCGCTACTTTGAGCCTTCCAGGTCTCACAATTGGATTGCCAGTGTGGTTTTTTTCCACTCAAGTAATCTCGAATGCAGTAAGTGCTTCGGTCGCAAGCACTTCCCCCCAAGAGCATCAACCTCGTGTTAATCCTTCACCTTCTTCACCAATAAGGTCTTCTTCACCTTCTTTGCTTCCGATTTCATCTTCCATTTCATCTTCTTCGTCGGGTGAAAGTTATGAAGCTAGTAACCCAGTGAATAAGAAGAAGAAGAAACGAAAGAATAAGAAGAAGAAAACTAAGCAAGGATCCAAACTTCCAACCTCTCTCAAACATGTTGGAAAACAACCAGTCACTGTTAATCGTGATGGGAGTGTTGATGATGTCAAGATCACCCAAACAACCCATAAGCCCAAGTACCCTTGCAGACTTTGTAAGGGTATCCATCTTCTTAAGGATTGCCCCGGTCTATCCAGGGTTATAGAAGTATGGTCTACACATCCTCGCCAACCCATGTCATTAGCCTCTGAACAACATGCTGATGACTTCCCGTCGACTAGTCATGATACGGTTGGGAAGAAGAAAAGTAGAGTCAAGTTCCTGTGTATGTTATGCAAAGGGAGTCATATAACTCATCTTTGTCCTCATATGGAAGAAGACTCGAAATTACTGGAAGACATGACTGTTTCACAGCCTCAACTTCCAGCTGCTTATCGATTGCTTTCTCTCAACCCACCGGTAGTTGATGGAATGATCACTCCGGTCCCTTCACCAGTCAATCCGGTTGATCATGTCGTCAACCTGGCCACGTCCTTAGTTGAACCATTTGACAAAGTGGTTGAGCTGATACCATCCTTGGTCAACCCCACTCTCCCGTTAGAGAGTGAAACCCAAGCGGTCGATTCGTTTCCACCTGTCGACCCCATTCTCCCCTTGGAGAATGAAACTCAAGCGGTCGATCTGATCTCTCCGTCGATCGATCCTACTCTCCCACTAGAGAGTAAACCCGATACTGCCCACGTTTTTCTCGTTGATACAGACTCTGTCGTGTCAGGGGGTATTCTTCCTTCTCCCATGGAACCCCCTCCAAGTAAAGAGGCCATCCGTTTTGATTGGGATGTACTAACTGGACCTCGTCTTCCCTCTTACATTCCTTTCCAGATTAGAGTATAGGTTTGTGGTCGGGATGTTACCAAAACATTGATAGATGAAGGTTCATCTGTTAGTATTTTGTCCTCTATTGCTTGGCAAGCCTTGGGTTACCCTTCGCTTGCACTGGTTACGTAGAATCTGTAAGCTTTTAACAGAAGAACTAGTCAACCTTTGGGGACCCTTCCTCAGTTTCCTGTAACTTTGCGAGGGAAAACTGTCTTTATTGACGTCATGGTAGTCCAAGACCCCTTGGATTTTTCTTTACTCCTTGGGCAAGATTATGTCTATGCCATGAAATCTATTGTCTCTACTCTTTTTCGTGTGATATCTTTCCCTCACGATGGATGAGTTGTGACTTTTGATCAACTTTCATTCATTGACCCTGCTTGGATTGCCTCCCTGAATGGTTCTTATATGCAGACGGTATCACCCCTGCCACAGGCCAATTATGTGGCGTTGTCTCCCATGGCTTCTACTTCTGATGACTTAGATCCGGTAGTTGACATGGTGGTCTCTTTGATAGGTTTGTTAGAGTCTGATCTCTTTAATCCTGTCACGACTCTCGACATGGTGTCCTTCCAGAGTGTGTTTCTTCCTTCCAGTGAAGACCTCTTGGAAGCCATGACCGAGTTTTGTCCCTTGACATGGTTTCATTCCAGAGCATTGTCCTCTTGGAATCCATGATCAAGAAGAGAGGTCCGAGGATAGTTTTGCGTCTCTGAGGAAACCTCGTTAAAAAATGAAACAGAGGTTACGAGCATAGTTCTTCTTTCTATGTCAAGCTTGTTAAAAAATGAAATAGTTTTTCCCCCTCTCTTTTTGAGTCAAGTCCTTCATCTAGTATTTGAAGCTTATTTTCATTCTCCTTTTCAATTGGATGAAACAAAGCTTGGGGGGCATTTGCCTCAGCCTCTGGATTTCATGTTGAAGTTGAGCCGCTAGTTTCTTAAGCTGGGGGCAAAGTACCAACCATCCATGTGTTATGCATTGGGAAGTTCCAGGCATAGTTTTGTTTTGTTTTGGCAGTGTTGTAAGCCCATAAGGAAGACCAATTTCCTACTGAGCCAAACCACTATGGGAAGGAAATTTCCATTATTATGAATCTGGTTCTTGTGCAGAACAAATATGGAAATAAAATGTGGAATTTGAAATCTGTAGGTGACAAATTTACAATAAAATTGTGAATTTAAAAATTTATGATGTCTCGTGAATTTCTGTATACCTGTGATACAGGTAAAAGGGAAATATCTTCAAAGAAGTGAAGAGATGATAAACTGAGCTCTTGGGTTCGAGGGAGAACTATGAGAAAGAGTATAATATGATCGCATGAAATAGAGACTGACTCGGGAGAAGGAGAGTAACCTTCGTCCTGTTATCCATAATTTTGGTCGTCATGATGATGTAATGATGATGGAGAAATAAAGCTCTTCACTAGAACACTTTCCTGAGAAAAGTTACCGTTGTCTCTTTCCAGAAATCATATTTTTAAGGGGGGTTCGCAGGCTACCTATATATTTTCCTACGAGAATGCATGATTCCCGCAGGCTGCATTAAGCTGGGGTGCGAGAAGTTTGCACTGTACCTAACTATCAGGGTGTGAACATCTTCTAAAGGAAGGAAAAAGATAAATTCTTGAACCTTCTAGAAGGGAATCTTCTAGAATGATGGGTTGGCATTCGAATGGTTATCTAAGTACTAGTTTTCCTGATATCTTGGGATCATTCCTATCCAAGTAACTAATCTATTCTCTCCTATATATTGAGGGCAATGCTCATGGAAAAGGTTAGAAGCAAACTAGCAAGAGATTGATTGGAGAATTAGTGGAAGATTGTATGAAGGACTGAAGTTACAACAGCTAGGGAACTCCAGCAAGGTAATCAAAGGTGGTTGATCTTCTTCATGCAAGTGAGCAAGTGTGTGTGTCAGAGCTAAGGGTCATCGAAAGGAGGCTTGCTAACATCAAGGCTCAGGTTGTAAGTCTCACTTTCTATCAATATAATACAGTAATATGTCCCTTTCCCATAAAGCTGATGTCACTTTATTACATAATTCCTTGATCATATGTATAGATTAGCTATTGAATATATTGATCTGTCTTCACTTCGATTGGTTTGTATTGTTGTGATCTGAACGACACAAGAGCATTGGAGAGAATCTTGGAACAAAAGAGACCCAAGGAAGCRTTCTTAAGGTATGTTCGTGATCATTATCTCTTAGTTCATTCAATAGGCTAAATCTAGGGAAAGAGTATTATTCTATCCTTTTTTGTTCTAGATCCAGGTGGATCTAGGGAGATTGGTTTGTGTCTGCACTTATGGATTTATCCTGAAATAGTCCCTACCTATTATGGTACTGGGAGAAGGAGAGTAACCTTCGTCCCTATATATTATGGTACCGAGAGAAGGAGTCCCTATCTATTATGGTACCGGGAKAAGGAGAGTGACCTTCATCCCTAAATTTAGCTGAGTCGGAAGGCTGTCAAGCTGTAAAAGCATGAAAAATGGCTACTACTAAACCATGAGAACCCCATGGTAAGCCATGATCACCTAGAATATGTTGTGTTGAGGTAACACAAGTCGTAGGGATGCCTCGACAGAGAAATTCTGAGGGACGCCTTGACTATAAGACTCAATAGAGTCTTTGGAATTCTTTCTATGCGATAAAACCTTGACAAGGCAAGATGGATCACCCGAGGGACTGTATAGTAGAGAAGGGGATGCCTAAGCCTGAGCTTGGAGGGTGAGTGACTGGAAGGAAGAGGATACCATGATAGTTCTTGTAAACTATTTGGATCATTCACACGATGGGTAGTTCTTCCTGTGCGAGAAAACCTTGTCAAGGCAAGATGAATCACCCGAGGGACTGTATCACAGAGAAGGGGATTCCTGAGCCTGGGCCTGGAGGGTGAGTGACTGCAAGGAAGATGAAACCTTGATAGTTCTTGTAAAATGTTGATGGGGATCATGCACCCAATGGGTATGTCAAGGAAAAAACAATGAGACTGGATAAAAAAACAACCATGTGGATACAAATCCACAAATTGCGCAGATAATTATTGTGCTAAGACTATGAAATTTTCCTAGAAATTTTATGCAATGTTTTCGCATAAGACTATGATTAACGTGCTTGTTGTCCAAGAATTATTGAAATCAGGTGACCAAGATTTAAGGTTTGAAAAAGGGCCTGACCAAGGAAGAAGGATCAATATTTCTGAAACAATTGAATGAGAAAGGCATGACAGGTGTTTTTGAGAAAGAACATTGCAGACAGTGTTCCTCTAAGGGGGAGGGAATTGTAACACCCTTGTTTCCCCTAGCTTGTAATTAATCAAAAATAGGATTACCATGCTAAGGCATGTGGACAGTGTAAATGTATTATTGTTTGAGTTTCCAATAACTGACTGTGGGGCTGAAGCCTTGAAATTACTAGCCATGATATCACTAGAGGAAAGAATGTGAAAACTATAAGAGAAGGTTCATTATAACAAATAACCCCAAATTTCCATTGATGAGGATAATAAATATTCCTCGGATCCCAAGGAGAGAAACCAATTAATGAAGAAAGGACCAGTGGTTGAATTATCAACCACTCCCATGAATGGGAGCATGGTCTAACTGCAGAATGTCATCTTGAACTACCACTGGGTATGACAGACCAAGCTGACCCGAGTTCCCTTTTGACAGAAGGAACAGGATGGCTCGAGAACCATCCTGGGGAAAAGATATGATAAAAAATTGGTAAGGAGAATGAACAAATATCTCCAGCAGAGGAGAAACAGAAGGTCATGAGCTTGATTTCGAGTGAGCATCTGATAAACCTCATCCAGGGCGATAATAGAAAAAGAAATCTCTAAAAGTTTGCATAGAACAGAACCCGAGTGGAAGCTGAAATAGAGAAAGAATCCTTGAGAACTGCGAGAGTTCCCAGGTGATATCATGGCTTGGCATGGGGGTGGCCAGAGTGATAAGAATGAATTCCTCTGATCCTATGCTCAAGTGAAGGAAGAACACCCACAATCAGTTAGTTGACTACCACTTGTAATAGATAAGTAATCGCATATATTGTGTATTTAAGTGGTATTGTGAATTAAAGTTAGATATCCTATGAATGTTGCAGGGATTGATATGTTTTCTTAATGATTTAAAATACACCCCTTTTGTGATCCATATGGATATCGGTGGCCACCCACCTTTTCCAACTGGCTCAAAGCAGTTTTTGACAATTTTTGGCAATTTACTATTTTTAGCAGTTTTAACTTTCGGGGCCATTTTGAGGGCCTAAATGAAGTTTTTTAGGGATAGAGCTCCTCTATGAAAGATGAAGGCATTAATAAGCCCCCAAAATGAATCTCCTTGATGATACCTTTCCAATAGGATATCACACGCCTAAAATGGAGATCGTATGCAAAGGTTACGACCCCGGGAAGTTGATGTACTAACTTACCCAAACGGGGCCCACATGACTTTTGGTGGTTCATTTCGTAGGGTTAGGTTTTTGGATGTCTAGGGTTTTTGGCATTCTTGATTATTGTAAAAAGGCCTTCAGAGCCTCATTGTAACCTTTTTCTTTCGAATGCACATTGCCGTCACATCTCTTCTCAGAGATAAGCTGCCACCATTCCAGCAAGCTTGTTTCCGCTGCGTTTTACAGTTTCAGCCTATTTCGTTATTGAATAGAAAACCATTTTTACTGTATCTCTGTTATTTTATGTTAAGAAACTATTAATAATCTGTATTCATTTCATTCTGCTCATAAAATCCAGATCATTGGTATCAGAGTGGTCTTCTCCTTGTCGTCTTAATGCATGTCCCCAACGAGGTCGGAGTACAAAGAGTTGGGTCTCGAGCTTGTTTCTCTTGAGGAAGGAGGATCTCACACGCTCAAGTGACCTCCCATGGTAGGAGAAAAGAAATATGATAGGATAGGATATCCTTTCAAACTGTTGATTGAGGAATCCCTCACGCAACAGAGGAACGAGATGATGTATAGTTTCGTGCAAACCCTTCGACAACTACCAATAGACGACGCATCTTCTTCGAGCGGAGGTGCTGCCCCCTTCAAGGTACAAATAAACTTTGATATTCCTATATTTGAAGGTCATATAGACGCAGATGTTGTAGAAGAGTGGTTGAATCTACTATCAGGGTATTTTTCTGTCCATAACTTTTCGAATAAAGAAAAGATTACTTTTGCGCTCCTCAAAGTCGTTCCCCATGTCAAAGATTGGTGGGAAACTTTTTTTGAGCAAAAGGAAACAGAGGAAACCTCATTATTTTTAGTCATGGCCACCTGGGAATCCTTCAGGGATGCTATTAAGGAACAATACTACCCTTTCAGAAGTTATGACGACGTATATACCAAATGGACCACACTGCAGCAAGAAAGAGACCAAGTAGTGCCAAATTTCACAAATATCTTCCATACCTTGTGCACCAAGCTGGGTATCAAAGATTCAGAGCGACATTTGGTGCTCAAGTATCGTGGTGCTCTGCATAGATATATCCATACTGAAATGGAATTTCTGGACATCTCATCCTTGGGCACGGCCTACCGATATGTTGTCAAAATCGAGCAGAAGCTCAAACAAAAGACACGGCAATTTGGGCCTGGGAACCCCTCACAACAAAAGCCAGGAAAGGGTGACCCCAACCCACCGAACAAAGGATAGATAAAATATGGACAATATCAGGACAACCAGTCCAAGCCACAAGCAAAGAAGGACACCAGAAAGACAAAGAAAGATACCAAGAAGTGGTGCGACTTCCATAAGAGCCCTTGGCATAACACTGTTGATTSTTTCTCAAAGTAGATGCTAGTGGTTGAAGTGAAAGCCTCTGAATCAAATGCAGATTATGACTCTGATCCAGAACCAAAACGGGGAAGAYGAATCATTGACACGAAACCTAGTGCCACTATTGCTACCACCAAGCTCCAGCCTGGTGAACCATACGAGACAAAAGAAGGAGAGCACCTCTTCCATTCATAGATGTGGGTAAAAGGAACCCCGCTACACTTCATCATTGATAGTGGTATCCAGAAGAACCTCATATTAGCAGAGGTCGACAAGTAGTTGGCCCCGCCAACAACGCTGCACCCACAAACGTACACCATTGGATGGCTTCGCCAAGGAAGCGATCTCTGTGTCAGCCAACAGTGCCGATTGTCATACAGCACCAAGCCCTTCAAAGATGAGGTATTGTGTGATGTTGCTCCTCTCGAAATTTGTGATGTTCTTTTGGGCCAACCTTATTTATGGAAACATCATGCTTTATATGAGTCTAGGCCTCATAGTGTTATTATTACTTTGAACAGGAAATTGTACAGGATACCCGAGGCAGTCCCACCTAGTGCTATTTCCTTGATCTCTGCTAAGAAATGTAGGAAGGTCATCTCTTAGACGGGGAAGTTTGTCTTCTTTGGGATTCGCTCTCAGAAAAATAGAAAGATCACAACCACATCTAGGGTCTTTACGACTGACCTCTCCACACAGCAGAAGCAAGTGGATAAGGTCATGGAAGAATACTCAGATATCCTCTCCTCACCTACAGGGGTACCTCTGCACTGCCAAGTCAAGCACCCCATCAATCTGATCCCTGACGCATCGGTACCTAATGGGACATTCTATCGTCTCTCTTTGTTATAGAATGAGGAGATCAAGCGACAGATCCAAGAACTGCTCCACAAGGGTCACATCCGCACCATCTCATCACCTTGTGGGAGCCCAATACTTTTGTAGTGGTGTATCTGGATGAAATTCTAATTTATAGCAAGACTTGGGCCGAACACTTGTAGCATATTCAGCAGGTTCTGCACACCCTACGACAGCACAAGCTATATGCCAACTTGGAAAAATGCTCCTTCGGCATGGACAGGGTCCATTACCTAGGATACATCATTGATTAGCATGGCGTACATGTGTATCCAACCAAGATCCAAGTCATCCGTGACTGGCCAGCCCCAACAACACTCACTGAGCTTCGGAGCTCCTTTGGCCTTGCCAATTTCTACCCCAGGTTCGTGTTGGGTTTCTCCCATATTGCATGGGCCCTCAGCCAAATAAACAGGGGTGGTGGTAAGGAGAAATTTGCGTGGGGCCAGTCCCAACAACAAGTTTTCAATGATTTGAAACAACGCTTGTGCTCAGCCCAAGTACTTTCACTAGCAGACCTACAACATCCTTTTGAGATCGAGACAGATGCTTTAGACTATGCTGTGGGCACCATTCTCACTAAGCACGGCCACACCATGGCCTATCATAGTGAGACACTGTCAGATATTCTCCATAAGTACCCTAATTACGAAAAAGAAATGTACTCCATTGTGCAAGCTTGCTTCCAGTGGAGACATTACATTCTTGGGAATGTGACATTCATCCACACTGATCATAAGCCACTGTAGTTCATGCAGACACAGGGAAAATTGCAGAATGACCGCCATCAAAAGTGGTCCAAATACTTGCAGCAATTCCACCTCAACATAAAGTAAAAAATAGGAAGCACCAATCGTGTCACTGGTTGCCTCAATAGACTGCCAGACATGGCACTCACCACGGTGCTAGACTCTTGCGGCCATGAGACATCCGGATGGCCCCAACTCTATGAGACAGTCCCTGACTTTGCCACCACCTACCAAATGTTGGGTGCAAATGCAATTGTCGATAATTTCCATCTTCAGGATGGGTTGTTGTGTCGTATGGGCCATATCTGTGTTCCATCAAGTGAGCAAGCAAAGCTGATCTGGGAAGCCCACCACAATTGGGTGGTAGGACACTTCGGTGTTGAAAAGACAGTGGTGATGCTACATAAACATTTCTACTTGCCGAAACTTCAACAGGAGGTCAACAAGTATATTGTTTCCTACACTTCCATGATTGATCCCCCAAAATGAATCTCCTCGATGATACCTTTCCAACGAGCTATCACACGCCTAAAACGGAGATCGTATGCAAAAGTTACGACCCCGGGAAGTTGATGTACTAAATTACCCAAATGGGGCCCACATGACTTTTGGCGCTTCATCTCCTAGGGTTAGGTTTTTGGATGTCTAGGGTTTTTGGCATTCTTTCTTATTGTAAAACTTCCTTCAGAGCCTCATTATAACCTTCTTTTTTTGAATGCATGCTTCTGTCACATCTCTTCTCAGAGATAAGCCGCCACCATTCCAGCAAGCTTGTTTCCGCTGCATTTTACAGTTTCAACTTATTTCGTTATTGAATGGAAAACTAGTTTTACTGTATCTCTGTTATTTTGTGTTAAGAACCTATTAATAATCTGTATTCATTTCATTCTACTCATAAAATCCAGATCAGTGGTATCAGAGCGGTCTTCTCCTTGACGTCTTAATGCATGTCCCCAACGAGGTCGGAGTACAAAGAGTTAGGTCTCGAGCTTGTTTCTCTTGAGGAAAGAAGATCTTGCACGCCCAAGCGACCTCCCATGGCAGGAGAAAATAAAGATGATGGGACAGGAGATCCTTTAAAACTGTTGATTGAGGAAGCCCTCATGCAACAGAGGAATAAGATGATGGATAGTTTTGCGCAAATCCTTCAGCGACTACCAACAGGCGACGCATCTTCTTCGAACGGAGGCATCGCCCCCTTCAAGGTACAAATAAACTTCAATATTCCTATATTTGAAGGTCAGATAGATGCAGATGTTGTAGACAAGTGGTTGAATCTACTAAAAGGGTATTTTTCTGTCCATAACTTTTCGAATAAAAAAAAGATTACTTTTGCGCTCCTCAAAGTCGTTCCCCATGTCAAAGATTGGTGGGAAACATTCTGTGAGAAAAAGGAAACAGAGGAAAACTCATTATTTTCAATCACGGCCACCTGCGAATCCTTTAGGGATGCTATTAAGGAACAATACTACCCTTTCTAAAGTTATGACGACCTGTATACGAAATGGACCACACTGCGGCAAGAAAGAGACCAAGCAGTGCCAGATTTCACAAATATCTTCCATACCTTGTGCACCAAGTTGGGTATCAAAGATTCAGAGCGACATTTGGTTCTCTGCATAGATACATCGAGACTGAAATGGAATTTCTGGACATCCCATCCTTGGGCGCAGCCTACCGATATGTCGTCAAAATTGAGTAGAAGCTCAAACAAAAGACACGACAATTTGGGCCTCGAAACCCCCCACAGCAAAATCCAGGAAAGGGTGGCCCCAACCCACCAAACAAAGGACAGAGAAAATATGGATAGTATCAGGACATCCATGTTGGAGATATGGCTATAACAGAAGACTGATGCAGATGGTTAAGGTTGTCATTGATGGCAATCGGTTGGTTATGGAGCACGCACAAGAAATGCTGGAACACGAATGCTGGAACACGAC
>JASDQU010304933.1:769-11151 GCA_032191745.1 Picea mariana
CTAGTCCTGAACTAGTTTGTGAACCCTACAAACATAAAAGTCTAGTAGATTTTTAAAATTAGCGTTGCTTTTATGGCTTTGTCTTACGTGAAGGGGTATGAGGGTGAAACTGATGATGTGTAAAGATGAAAGAAAAAGTGGATGAAAAAAGTTCGAAACAAAATACTTTTAGTAAATGCAAAATTTCAATAACTTTTCACAAAGAAAGTTTTTTTTTAAAATTTTTCTAAGATTTTATACAGCAAACTCAAAGGGATTTTGCTCGACTATGAGCTACTTATGATATAAGTGCACTGTAAAAAAATTATGAAATAAAAGGCTTCTCCCTAGCTAATGATGCAGAAACACACTCTTCAACCAAAGCAGAAAATGAAAAGAGATGTTTTTTTTTATTTAAGTGCTAGTAAAGCAAAAATGGAAAAATACCGACAAGCAAAAAACCAAGAAAAACAAATTCTTGCTTAAAGCACATATCGCAAAGAATTAGAGTAAAGAATCACACAACGGCAATAAAAAGAAACAAAGACTCTCACGCTTGTCTAAAAACCATAAAAAAAAAATAATAATAAAATAAAAATAAAAATTCTGTCAACTATTAACTGAGAAAAAACAGGCTAAGGGTAAGATGACCTAACCTACTGACTGTTCAAACCTAGACTCAAACACCTGAGAGGAATACTTCTTATCAAAAGAGGGGATGATTGCCCCACCTTGAACAAAAAGGAGCTTGTCTAGGAATGCGACTGTCACTAAAAAAGAACGCGTGCAAACGCGTGCTGAACAGAGACATAAAGCATGTACATGTAGGTTGATCTTGTACAGGCCGCATGTATATCTAAATTCTAAGAAAAAAAAATAAAACAGGCAGTCCAGACCAGGAAGAGGCCTCTGGTATTGATAACCAGGGTCCCTTGAAGGCTTGGATGGTCTTTCTAACAGAAAAGACAAATAATGCAAGGAATAATAAGGCAAAAAAAGAAATCTGAGATAGGATTGTGAACCAGCAAGACTTAGACAGGATTCCAGAAAACCTCCTGAGAATGTATAATTCTGACAGGGAAGAGGAGGACTGCCTCTAAGGTTCTCTGAACTCCTACATACTATTGCAATTTCTACAGCTAGCGTTCACACATGGGTTGTCAGAGGATAGGGTGCAGGTACACGTGTGCAAGCCTTCTACAGGCTGCGTGTACCTTTGTGTGTCCTGAAAACTATAGTCAAGCAAAAGTTAGGGAAAGCTGGTATGGAAAACCAGACTCCCTGCTAGCTCAGACCTTACTGAAAAAGACAGGCAAAGAAAAATAGAAAACCTAATCTTTAAACTACCCAAAAACTCAAATAAATCCAGGAACCCTAAAGAGTATTCTCCCCAGTATGGTCACCAATTCTTTTGTTGGGAAAAACACCCTACGGACTAACAAACTAGGGTCAGACTTGCATGCAGATTTTGTCTGAAAAGAAACTACTTTTTTACCTACAACCCAATATTTAAACCCCTTTTTCATAGTAAATGCATGGAAAAGGACCACCAACCTTATTACTGGCGTTCAATGTAGATCCTCCGTTGCTCTCTGATTACTTTCTTGCGCTGCTCCTTCCACAGATGACCTGCACTCAAGACAAACAACAACTATGCATGCATGCTACTCCTATACTCAAGGGTTAGAAATCAAGCATAAATTAATCAAATCATAGACAATTCATGCATTGGGATGGGAAAAGTATTCTTTTTATTAATGAAGTGAATCAAGTTACAAAAAATCTAAGACCGGCCACCGCTCCTTGAACCTGATCCTGGGCTCCTCTTCTTCTATCCTTCAACTACTTTGCGTTAAATCTCCTTTGGCATGAGGAAAGGCTAAAGGGTTGGGATAATGGACTATGTAAATGGGCAGAGTTTCTTCACTATATTTTTTCCTCCTCCAAATGGTACCCCTACCCCTTCTTTTATAGGCTAGAAGGAGCTAGGGTTTTGGATGAACCCTCGGCCATGAATGGCCGAGAGTTTTCGTTAACTAACCCATAGATTTTTGTTCCATCGACAACTTTCCTTTTTTCATGCTTTGTTAGGTACATGTGGACTGTTGTGAGTCAGCCAGCATGCACACGCGTGCAGTAATGGGTTAGGTTACGTGGGCCTTGACACAAGAGGATTTTTAAAGAGTTGTTCAGTAGAGTTTTGGCAAAGAAGGAATATGAGTTGGCCTAATGCCAGATAAGCATGTGTGGTGCAATTTAGGGTTATAACAATTACCTGTGGGTGCCTCTGAAGAGGGTGAGCTTCACCTTGTCATGGATGCAAATGTTTCCAAGCCCATTCAATTCCTTTTTACCATTTTATCTTATTGCTTTTTATTTCAAGAGAATAGTTGGGGGACACTGCCCTAGCGTGGTGACCAGTGGTGATAACATTACCCACAATCATTTAATGGAGATGAGAAAGTTGGCTCGTGATGAGACCCCCTTTCTCTTAGCTATTCCACCAAGAGCCACTACCCTGGCGTGGTGACCAACTAACTTGTCATACCGCTACAAGCCCATGGAACTAATAGGATGGCTCATGATGAGAACCCCTATCCTCCAACTAGGTCTTGAGTTTATTATTTTATGGGTCCCTCCATTTCTTGTTGAGACTCCTTTTACTGCTTTCTCGGGGATCCCTCGCCGAAGCATCTAAAGTTTTTGTTCTTTTGGATTTTATCATTTTCCAGCTACTTTTACCCTCTGGGCCTTAGCCCCTTCTTCCCACAAGGTAAGGTACAACCCTTTGTTAGCTTGGAAAGCCCAATGCTCAAACCAATGCATGGGATGGATGAGAGGGAAGATGAGGAAAAGTGATAAGTATGGTGGGAATGGACGATGACCTTTCATGAAACCACCCAATGGAAACTCACTCCTAAGGGAACCAACTTGCTAGGGAATCCTATCATCCCCCCCACGCATGGAAAAGTCAAAAGGCATAAAGTCCAAGCACACGTCATGAAGTAAAAGAGAATTAAATTCACATATTCAAATGTTTTGAGAATTAGAGTGACACATAACATGATACCTAGACTCATTACCTCATGGAGCTGTTAGCACTGGGTAAATTTCCTAGAGGTTGATAGAGAAGAAATCCACAAAGGTAACTTTATCCAACCATTTTTAAAGCTGGGATCTAGCCCTTCCAGCTTCAGAGAGGGATCTCTCTATATGATTTAGCTTTTTTTTTAATTCAGATATTAGACTAGGTAAAGGAAACTGTAGGTTTTGTTGTAAAAGTATTTTTGAATTGGTTGAGACAGTCTACACCTCCATTGGGCTATGGGGTTTGTATTTAATTCAATATGAAACACCACCAGAAACGAGAAAAGAAAACTTCCACAGGGCGAGATAATTCACTCACTGGATCTTTTAGTAATTTAAATGATGGACAGAAGAAAAGATGAGAAAAATACATTCAACCAAGAAGCAGTTAAGAATTACTTAATTGAAAATATCAGAAGATACACATTAAAATCTTTAGAATCGGAAACAGGGTATCCAAGATAAATCCTGCAACATATGTTACTCTTAAAGATTAGTTCCAGAAAACAATATGATCACAAAGCAAGAATAACATTTGACTTAGAGAAACACATCACCAGTGAACACACGCAAGAATCCTTTAAAAGTGTCTCCTTTTCATTAATGGCAGATCTCTTCAAAAATGTTACAGTTTGATAGCGTCAGGGTGTGAAGATCAACAACCCTCAATACTTCAAAAGGTGAAGTATTTATAATTACAATTACAAATGTTCCTGTCATAACTTATCAGGACGTGCTCATTCTATTTTTAGTCTAACAAATTTAACTAATCAAAACTGCTTGATGACTGGGTATAACTGCATGCGAAATTTCTGGAGTAGGCCGTTGGCGAGGTTCCTGCGCAACCTCTTCTAACTGGACAGGTGACTGGATCTGGATAGCTCATCTGCTAATCAAGCAGATCACAGAGTTCCTCCCATTTGAGGTGACTAGGCATAGTGACTTTGAGCAGTCTCCGATACACTTCATCCATCTCAGTATACTTAGTGAATGTAGGCTTAGTGAGGAATATGTATCGAATCTCATGTTGGATACTGATGTCCGACTACAAAGCGTCCAGGAATGCTTTGCCGGTGATACTCCCTTGTATGCCAGCAAACTTTGAACTGTCTTTAGACACTTCAGACAGTCTCTTTTTGTAATCTGGGAGGGTCATCAGTTTATCATTAATAACCTTCAGACCGGGGAGACCTTTCTTCTGGAGAGCCTCTATCTTGCTGAAAAACCTTTGTACTCCTTGGTCCATGATCTGAACCTTTTCTTCAAGCTGCAACATTATACTTCTCTTGGTTAACACCCTTTTTACTTCAAGTATGGTCTCTGTTCTGTCCTCGATCTTCAGTTCTTCCAATTCTTCTCTAGTTTTAGAATTTAAGAACCTAATGATCTCATTTTCTTGTGTTGGCATATCTCCCAACTCTACTCTAATCTTCTCAATGGCTTGTTGGCTCCTCTAGACCAACTCATTCTGCTCAAACATAATTTGGATCATTGGCCATATCTCATTTATGGAATTTATGATGTCTATCCATACATTCTCTTTGACCTCAGCCAAAGTCTTCCCTGCCAATATTTTCTTTTGGAGCTGCTGTAGTTCTTTCCTGAGCTGCTCAGTTCCCTGCTTTTCTTTGGATAGACTGTTTTGAAAAGAAGTTTTGAGTTCCTGGAGGTTCTCAACTTCCTTCTTCAGCCTACTGATTTCTGTCTCTTGTAGGTTCATCTTCTCCATGGACTTGGCGAGGTCAACTATCCCTTCCTATGGTGTCACTGGTGTTGCGAATGGGATTGTTGTTACTGTTGTTGTGCTTGTTCCTGAGATTGGGATGGTTGTCAATGGAATGGCTTCCATGGACTTCAACTACTCTTTCTCCTTTAGCAGTTTCTCCATCTCTACTTCCATCTCTTTGAGCTGTGTGTTCTTCTCCATGAGCAGCTTAAGCATTTCATCCTTCTCGCCTTCTTTCTCTGCTATCTCCTTCGCCTGTGAGTCTTCTGTAGGTGGGAGTTTCAGCTCTTTCCTCAAAAAGGCGATGTCTGCATTTTTCTTCTTTATCATCTCTTCTACCACTTTGACGTTCGCAGGATCATAGTCGATATTGAGGACCATCTCCTCCAACGTCTTGATTCTATTGTCTTTTGCGAAAGATGATATTTTCTCCAGCTTGAGTTGTGTCTGAGCATTGTTCAATGATACCTGAAATTTTGTTGTAGAAGCTGAAGCATGTGCCAATGTATGAAATACCATCTCTCCTATCTGTTTGTGTAGATCCATCTGATCTGCTGGATGGACGTCCTTCATTTGGAACTCGAAGGTGGCCCTCTTATAATCTGTAATTACCTTGGGGTCTGGTACCTACGCCTGGAGGAAGGCCATGTGCATCCTTCCTTTTTCTGTGTCAAATGCAGACAACAGCCTGTGCTACGCAGTTGACGTCTGCTTTCGAAACTGAGCATAGGTGCTAGTGGTAAGATTCTGATTCTTTTTCTTAATCATCTCGTACTGCTCGAAGATGCCCAATTTGGGTCCAGTCTTGCTCGGCTGAGTGTCCAGGGGGGAACCTGAGGATTTCTTCAGTACTACTGGGGTGATTTCCTTATGAATCGCCGTCCCGAAGGGTGGAATAATGGGTTTGACCACTGTGGTAGGCGGGATTTCTGTCTCCCCATTAGGACTGGGAACTGTGACTGTCTTGGGCCTCTTTGTATGTAACTGGAACTCTTCAGACGACACCTATGTGATAGGAAAAGATGATTCCTGTTGAGGCCTTTTTTCCTTAGGCACTTGTGGTGTGGAAGTTGGAAGTACAGTGGTCGGAGGAACTTGTTGTTCCACTTCGACCAAGGTGTCAGGCACCCACACTATTTGATTGGCGGATTTTTCGATCTCGGGCTTGGACTCGTGAACATACGGGATGTTTTTATTTTTTACCCGCATTTCTGAAATGATCCCGCAGGGATCATAGTGCCACGGGAAACTCATTAAGAATTTCATTTCTCTCAACATTCTATCAGCTTCTTCATTGGCGCCTCGACTGTTGCAGATGAAAGAACCTATCTGCCCCTTGATGCGCAGCTGCTACTTTTTCTTCAATGAGACGAAATGAATGTCATCTGAATTCATAATCTGTCTAATATACTCTAATGCAAAGATTCTTACCGGCACATACCTTGGTAGCTTGTAGGGTGCCAATTCGCACCTGAAAACTCTAATCTCAATGTGGTTTTGATACAGGTACCAGTCTCATGTCTTGGCATTGTCCGAAAGATGTAGAATTCTTTGGACCTCGTCATTTATTGGTGGCTCAGGCCTGCCACTCAACATGCTTACCACCGAGTGATAGAAAAGATCAATGAAAACCTTGAAGCTATACTCTGTGGAGTTATGCTTCAGAAGAGAAGTCCATGCTGTGACTAGCTGGGGCATTCCGTCTGCGTCCATCTTATGCATGGAGAAACTGAATTTATCTGCTTGAAAGTAAACGAATATGTATGCCAGTATACAAGAATATCTGAACATGCCCTTTGTGCCAAAATTCACGAACTGTTCGTGAATATTGTCGGCCAAGAAGGTGCTGTAATCGAACTGCGTTGTGGCCTTTTCATCATTTGAGAAAATGGATAGAAAACCCAGGATGGGCTCATCTACCCATTGGTCGGAATAGTAACCTAGCAGGGAACAAAGGGAGGAAATGATTTGGTTTCCCTTGGTGGAGAACATGGATGACGGGTAAGGGGGATTTGTGGAAGGGAATTGAGCGGAAGTGGGGAGGAAAAGCTCGAATATCTGAGCTCTCTGGGGAAAGGTAATTTTTTGATATAACTTAGTGAGGATTTCTAAATTGAAAGGGGATGCAGATTCAGCACGGGGAATTTGCATCATCTGGTCTATGTCTTCAGGAGTGATGAAAAACAGGGTGTCTCTGGATGAGGATACGACGGCTCGTTGTTCGGGAATATAATGGGCTTGGCATTTCAACACGAATTCAGGGAAATGGTGGATCTGAGGAAAAATGTAAAGGGGCAAATTGGACTCCCAGAGTCCAATTTCATCGCTCTTGTCTAGGAACACTTCTTAGAGCCATGAATGGAGGTCTGAAAAATTGAAGTCGCAAATGGTATCTGCGATTAGTCGGTCTTTGTCGACCAATGGGATTTTGTCCAAGTCGATAGGAGGAGGGAGAAAAGGATTCTCCTCTCCTTCCGCTGGTCTTGGCTTTGGCGCCATCTCTGGAACAATACCTACAATAAACAATATGTTAGTGGGGTCGACTGACTGTGGATGAAGGCAATGGGAATGTAATGGAGGAGTAAGAGGTAATCTGGTGCAATGGATCAATAGTGAATGAAGGGGTAAAATGGTATTTTTATTTAAAACTGGGGTTGGTTGGATGCAGGAAACAGGTCAGCATGATAACGGGTATGTTATCCAGTAATTAATGGAAAACGGGCCACTTGGGGGTGAGATGGCAGGTGACGGTGGCCAAAACATACGGACGAGTTACATGGCTGCTAGGGATTGGAGGTGATTGGAAATGAAAGTCACAATAAGGGGCTGGTCATGAGTGAAAGGGTAAGGGACTGATAGCAGGGACTGATAACACTTATGGGATGGGACACAACTCGGGAACAAGTGGAACAAGTGGAATCAGTGGAGGATGACATCCATGAGTGACAGGGCTGTCAGATATCATGTGGTGATAGGACTTTCGAACCAATAAACTTAGGCCACGTATGAAAAAGGGCCCGCAGGTGAGAAATAACCATTCCGAACCCCCCCCCCATCGATTAAAAGTAGAACATCAAGGGGATTTCAAAAACCATTGTAAACCGTTGATCTGCGCACTCGTTTCCTAGCACGTCCTTTATTACTCATTCTGGACCCTCCCCCCCCTTCCATTAAAGGCAGAACGGACGGGGGGGTCCAAAATCAAATTTGGGCCGTGGATTAACGTGCTCGTTTCTGGACCGTCCAGATCTATGTGATTCTTATTACCGATTCTGGACCCCCCCCCCCTTGGTTAAAAGCAGAACAGTAGGGGGGGTCCAAAATGCTCTGTGCGCTATAGATTTGGGCGCCACGATCTGGACCGCTGATAAGTGTAGGGAATATAAATCAGGAGCGAAAAAATATGTGTCGGGAAAAATTAGGATAAGTGCAACTTATGGGTTTTTTCCCAAACGTTTCACATAGGTACCACCAAGGGACTTCGACCAAAATATCCATTAGGTATTTGAGACATAGTGCAACATCTTTCATCAGGCTGATTTTATTGGGGTGAAGCATGAAGCAAAAGCAACTAACCTACATGCTAACCAATCTTCCTAGGACAATTAACCCAGATTAAACTGTTGGGTTAAGAAATTACTCTACCTTAGGGCTATCTGACCAGGATTAGACAGTCTGGTCAGATTTATTCACTAATCTAACCTAAGGGCTATCTCACTAGGATTAGACAGTCTGGTCAGATTTATTCACTAATCTAACCTAAGGGCTATCTGACTAGGATTAGAAAGTCTGGTCCGATGTATTCACTACCCTATCAACATTAAATTTAAAAATAACTTGGCCATGCTTGAAAGGTATGGCCAAGTTACTATTATTGCATGGGGATTTCATTTCAATTCTTTTATGCCCTCTTTTTCTTTTTCTTTTCTTTTTTCTTTTCTCTTTCTTTTCTTTTTTCTTTTCAAATTATTTGCAGAATGAAAAATCATTTGCCAACAAAAACATTAGAGACAGATAATATCCCAGTCATCAGTTGATTCCCATAACTTATGGGGTGATAACAACGGCTCCACCTGGGGATGGTAGTTTTCCCTGTGAAGTGCCAAGAATCCCGGTTCCTGTCTTTCTGGAAATTTCTGCCTAGCAATCTTCATTAGTTTTATTATCGAAAATGGGAAAAACAGTGATAAACAACTTAGGGCCTTCTCTTTGGGCTTCAACCCAGTGACTAATGTTCCTCGCTCAGAATTGCAAGTGAAAATGAAAATTAAAATGGCATGTACAATGGAAAGTGAGCATTCAAATATTCTACTGAGGTGGGACATAATGTTTCAGCATTCTGCCATTCACAGGTGCTCCTGGCAGATCTGAACCATCGACGTTGTTTAACAAAAAGGCATTGTTTCCCCTGAAGACTTGAATCATGTATGGCCCTATCCACAGATTATCAAATTTCCCATGCTTTCCCTTGTCCTCATTCTTGGAATCCCATCTTAACACCAAATCTCCTAGCTCGAAGTCATCCTCCTTGGTTCTTTTGTCAAAGATCTTCTTGATGTTTTCTTGGACGACCTGTGTTTTGTTGAAAACCTCCTCCCTAGATTGCTGCAACTGGATGATCTGGTTGATCCTTCTCTGTGAATCATTTGGCTCAACTTGTACCTCCTAAAGTAATTTCATGACAGGAACTCCCAAAGAAGTGGGGAAAACTACCTCTATACCATAAACCAGTTGGTATGGTGACATACCAATTGACTTTTTGGTGGTCATCCTGTCTGCCTATAAAGCAAACACCAACTTGTTGTGCCATGATTTCTTATTTTCCTGCAATGTTTTCTTGATGATATTTACCAACGTTTTGTTTGAATATTCCGCTAACCCATTCCCCTGAGGGTAGTAGGCTGTGGAATGCCCCAAACCAATGTGATACTGGTTATCAGTTATAATCTTTCTCAGACAACCAAAATGAGACAAAATATTATTTTCAAGAAATTTTATAATTACTGAGTCAGTGGCTTGCCTGCTTGGTACTGCCTCGATCCATTTGGTAAAATAGTTGGTGGCAGTGAGAATCCACCTGTGTTGGCCTAACGATGGGAGGTGTATTTCTCCAATGAAATCAAGTCCCCATTGCTGGAAAGGAGCCTCAACTGAGATCGGTTTCAGAGGTAGAGGGAGAAGTTTTCTTTTTCCTTCAAACATCTGACACTGGTGATAGGCTGTTACCTTCTGATGCACATCAGCGAACAGGGTGGGCCAATAGAATCCAGCTCTGAGTATGATTTGGCTGTGACCTTCCAGTTCAAATGTCCACCACATTCTCTTGCATGAAACTCCTGCAACACTTTATCAATTTCATCTTTTAATAAACAATTCAACAAAATGCCTGCAGGATCTTTCCAATACAAATTTGCTTCTAGAATACAGAACTTCAAAGCTTTCAACTTCAAAAATCTAGCTTTAGTTTTAGTCAAACCAGGGGGATCTTGTAAATTTTGCAAAATGAAAATAAGGTCTACGTACCATGGAGAGTTTAGAAATACCTCTCTCACGTTTGGAGTCGCCATCTCGCCCTGTTCATTTGCTACAT
>JASDQU010304936.1:0-13583 GCA_032191745.1 Picea mariana
AACTATACAGTAAGCATGAAAACAAACCGGTATGTACAATGAGAGTTCAAAAATACATTACTGCATGAAGTGTTTGAGGTTCCGCCCATTTATAGGGGCATTGAGAATGTTTCCATCGAGATTTTCTAATAAAAAACATTTTTTCCCTCAAAAACCGAAATCTTATATGGGCTGGACCAGATTGGATCAAACTTGCCATGTTTACCAGTGTCTTCTCTCCTAGCTTCCCATTTCAACCAGATCACCAGGGAATAAATCTCTATCCTTAGATTTTCTATCGAATAAGGCCTTCATGTTATCCTGATATCTCTGTAAACTTTCATTCACTTCGGCTTGATTTTCCTGAACTTCAACCATCTAGTTTATCCTCCTGGTAACGTTGTTAGGTTCTTCATTTGAATCTTGCCAAAGTTTCATCATGGGTAGAGCAAGATTTATTGGTAAAATGACGTCGGTGCCATATACCATCTGAAAAGGGGAAATCCCAATTGATCTTTTGGTACTTATCTTGTTATCCCATAGAGAATATTTTAAATGGATATGCCATGCTTTTTTGTTTTTAGTCAAAACCTTTTTGATCATGGTAATCAGAATTTTATTAGATGATTCAGCTAAACCATTGCCCTATGGATAATAGGCTGTGGAGTGTCCCAGTATGATGTATTTTTGGCAAAAGATGATCATTGCGATTGACTTAAATTCTTGCACATTATTAGTGACTATCTTTCGGGGACAACCAAACCTAGATACAATATTTTCTTCTAGGAAACTAATTACTATTGAGTCAGTTGCATTTCTCGTAGGAACAACTTCCACCCATTTAGTGAAGTAGTCTGTAGAAATTAGAATCCACTTGTGTTGTGCGTTGGAGTGGGGATGAATTTCTCCAATGAAATCAAGATCCCATTGTTGAAATGGAGCTTTGGTTTTAACCAGAACTAAAGGTGAATATGGGACGTTTTGTTTGCTTGTAAACAACTGGAAAGGAGTACAAGTTCGGACTTTAGTGTTCACATCAGTGAATAATTTGGGCCAGTAATACCTAGCTCTTAAGATTTTGTAAGCCGTTTCCCGCCAAGCATGGTCCCTGCCGCACAATCCCTCGTGGAATTCATTTATAATTGTTTCTGTTCCGGTCTCGACTAAGAAGCTCAGTAGGAAACCCAAGGCGTATTTCCAATACAATTTACTATCTATGATACAATATTTTATAGCGTGTAATTTCAGTGTCCTGGTTTTAGATGGAGTTAAATCACTAGGACATCGAAGGGTCAATAGGTAAGAAATGATATCGCGGTACCAGACTGAAGTAGAGAAATTTTCTTGAATCTCAATTGTGGGTGTAGCGACGCCAAGCTCATATATTTCTAGAAATCCTTCATTTTCTTGTAGCTGATTTATCCCAAGTGATTTTAGATTTGATTTGGCTAGCAATTTGGCCAAACCCTGACCTTTGATAATTTTAGTCGGTTTGACTTCCAGGTCAAACTCTTGGATTTTAGCCAGCCACCCGCCTCTTCTTCCGTCACTATCTGGCTACACCAATATATCTTTAACAAAACTTGACAGCACATAAGCAATGAGCTTCGAGTGCAATACATAATTTCTAAAATCCTTGAGAGCTTTTACCATTTCATAAGCTTGTTTTTCCAAAATGTCATATTTTAGCTCATCGTCCCTGAGACTTCTGCTAAAAAAAACAATAGGCCGCTCAAAACCTTCATCATTTTTCTGTAACAATACAACTGCGATTGTATGTTCAGAGGAAAAATAGAAAATCAAAAACTCTTTTGTGTAATCCAGGCTTGCCAAGACTAGATCTTTGCTTATTACTTTCTTGATTCGTTGAAACGATTCTTTGTATTCATTTGTCCATTTCACCTCGCTATTCTTTTTAAGCATATCTCTAATCAATTTAACAATTTCAACAAAGTTAGGGATGAATCTTCTCAAGAAGTTTATTTTTCTTAAAAAAAACTAAATTTCTTTTACATTTCTAGCAATATTTATGGTATCTATAGCCTTGACCCTTTTGGGATTGATTTTGATTCCATATCTTGAAACAATATGACCCAAGAGTTTACCTTCTTGCATTTCTAAATGGGATTTCTTGGGATTAAGTGAAAAACCAAATTTACAAAATTTCTCAAAAGTTTGTTTAAGGTGTGTTAGATGTTCTGCATCAGATCTAGAGAAAACAGTCAGGTCATCTAGATAGATAACGATGAACTTATCTCTTTCTCCCATAAAAGTGATATCCATGGCTCATTGGAAAGTTTCCCCTGCATTCTTTAAACCAAAAGGCATTTTGTCATACATAAAATTACCCCAGGGGGTAGTGAACGCAGTTTTTTCTTTGTCATCTTGGTGCACAACAATCTGATTGTCACCTGAAAAAACATCAATCATGGACATTCTGTTAGCTCCAAATACTTTTTCTAAACATGATCCATCTTAGGTAATGGATAATTTTCTTTAAGTGATGATCAATTCAGGTTTTTAAAATCTACACATAGTCTGATCTCACCTTTTTTCTTTCTCACTAGGACTAAATTGGCTACCCACTCAGAGTATCTCAGTGGGACAATGATTTTAGTATCCAAGAGCTTTTTTGACTTCTTTTTCTATTACTAGTAGTAGGATAGGGTTAATCTGTTTGAGTTTTTGCTTGAAAGGTTTTACACCTGGTTTTAGAGGAAGTTTGTGTTCCATTATAGTAGTGTCATAAGTTCTCAAATCATCATAAGACCAAGTGAAAATGTCTTTATATTATCTAAGAAACTCATCATACTTACTTTTGATTTTCAGGGACAGGTATTTGGATAATTTCACCAACCTAGGATTTTCTTCGGTACCTATATCACAATCCTCGACCTCCTTCGACTAAGGCTATAAGGTAGACTTCAAAGGGACGTCATCAGGGTTGAATACCCTTTCTAAGGGGATTCGAATCTTAGGTATCTGATTATTTTATAACACCAACATCCAATGGTTACGATTTTATCTTGGAAATTTTGGGGTTCTTCACCTTCCTGCATGATCCAAATGGGATCATTCTAGTTTTCTTGGTTGGCATGCGTTTCCGCAAAGTTGTCTACTATCTCTAAAAATTTTTGGAGTTGTTCATAGTCTTCAAAAACATGCCAATGTTGTATGTTTTTTGGAATGGAAGGCCTATGTCTCATTAATATATGGTATTATAATTTGAAAGCCGTGGGAGGTGTGAACGTTGAAGCTGCTTTGGCTAATGCACCGGCCTGGTGATTTTCTGCTCTTGGAATATAATGAACATTAACAGAGGAGAAATTTTTTTCGATCATATCCCAAACAAAATTCTGATAAGATCTTAACCTAGGATGTTTGGCCTGGTATTGACGATTTACCTGTTTCACGATTATCTCTGCATCGCCAAAGACTTCCAAGTTTTTAATTTTCATTCTCCTGGCATTTTCCAATCCTAGTACTAGGGCTTCATACTTGCATACATTGTTAGTGTGGTCAGTATTCCATTGTAATCTATAAGAGAAGGGGTAATGAATTTGTCATCAGGGGCCACAAAAAACACCCCATCTTCGGCCCCAAAATAAGATGAGGCACCATCAAAAAACATCTTTCAAACGCGAGTGCTATATACATCCTGTTTTACTTTCTCTTTTTCTTTTTAATTTTTTGTACAAATTTCTTCTACACATATATCGATATCATTATCGATAGATAAAATACAATTGCCTAAATCCTGGTCAGCAATATAAATAGGGTAGTTGTTTTGGTTATGTGGATCACTTACTGTGAATGCTAACCTGGTTTCTCTGTACAAACGCATGAATTGTCCTCCAAAGACTGGGATCGTGGCATACATCATGTCGAGTTGGAGGGATCCACCAAGTTTAGCACCCCAAGACCTGGATAAGAGCATACCATACTTCGGGGGTATATCAACGATAACCACATCCATTAAAATGACTTTCATGGGTATTTGTGCAAGATTTACGACTAAATACTTCATCATGCCTATACACTTAACCTTTCTTGAATCAAAAGAATATAAATCTCCATAAGGTATGGTAATTTCAATATCGAGTCTCTCCATAATGGATTTTTGCATTACATTGTGAGAGGCTCCAAAATCTAACATGCAATTATGGAGTAAGTGATTGTGCATAGTCAGAGTGATATAGAAAGGGGTGATGACGTCTGTGGCATTGTCGAAATGTGGGATGAAAATTATGTTAGGCTTGTCATATTCTAAATTTATAATATCATCCCGACTTTCGTTTTCTGAAAAACTGATTAATTTGGAGATTTGTTTCCTGTAAATTGCATTTTTTGCCAGTTCGACAAGAGGTATAGGGATTTTGATTTTATTTATTTCATTTTCCAGATCAAAACTTCCTATTGTTTTGTCGATCTCTATGGTTTGGGTTTCTAACCCCTTCTTTTCAATTTTCCTTTGTTGTGAGGTTTTAGTTTCAATTAAAAGGACTTCCATTTTCTCCACATTCGTGGTTGATTTTTCTGCTGACTTTGTCCTGATGAGATGTGTGTCAGCTGTATTAGTTCTTATAGTTTGTTTTTCAACGATTTTTGAGATTGACTCGTCCATTTCACCTCTCGACATAATATTTTTCATTGGGGGAGTTGTGAGGCTCTTGTTTCTAGGCCTTAGATTATACTTATGATGGAGTTCGGCCATTATATTGTCTGCAATTCCCTGATAGGTTGAATTTTCAATAATACTGCTGTTTTTGTTTTTTGCAGATCTATCTTTTGTAGTTGCAGATATTTCATAATCTTGCTTTGTTAAAAAAGGTTGTAGGCAGTCGTCACCAAGATTATTGATGTCTTCTTCTAGTTCCTCAAAATCGTCCACCTCTTCTCCTCTGATAAAGTTTTCGCTTTTAAAGGGGGTTTGGATTTTTTGATCCTCATTCTTAATCTGTCTTGGTGGATTTTGAGGGTTAAGATTCCTTCTGAAATCCTTTCTGGGAAAATGCTCATTTTTCACTTGATCTAGTTCCATCCTTGAGATCTTATTTGAGATCTCTTTGATTATTCTTGCCATGTTGTCTATTTTGTCTTCCAAAGATCTTCATAATCCGGACGGTCCCCCTTGATCTCTATATCTTCTGGTCTCTTTGTTTCCAGTTTCAACTTTGGTTTTAAACTTTCCTGATGTCATCATGTTTGACTCAATATCTAAGGCATCATATTTCATATTGGTGAGGTCTACCAATCTCCTCTCCCTCAATAACAGGGAGAAATCAGGGTCAAAATCCCCAACGAAGGTTAATTTCGATGCAGGTTGGGAGGGTTTGACCTCAGCTAGGATCTTATTATATAATTTATTGAACCTCTGAGTGAAATCGAGGATTGATTCAGAGTGTTTCTTTCTTAGAGCCCCAAATTTAGTTAGATAATAGAGATGGTCTTTCCTTCCCCCCCACTATCTAATAAAAACATTTTCAAGTTCCTCATAAGAGGGTATAGATCCTGCTGCTAGGCCTCAGAACCAGGTTCTTACCTATCCTTCAAAAGTTTGAACTAGGAGTCTCGAATAGACATCTTCATGTTCGATTCCAAGGATATCGACAAATTGTTCAAAGAAATTGATGTGTTCGGCTACAGTCAAATCACCCTCTCCTGTGAATTTTAGAATATTCTTCATGTAGTTTTCAGGTAAGTCATGTAGGGGGGCTGGGAGGGCCAAAGGGGCATATCTAGCAACCACCTTTGTGGCTTATCTAGCTGCCACCTTTGCAGATCTTTTACCTTTGTTGGTGAAAGAAATGGTTGGGAAGATCTCAGTTTTAAAATCAGATAAGACCAAACCAGGCTCAAAAGCTGTATTCTTATTGGTAGGTAATTCCTCGCAATACAATGGGGTATCCGATCCTTCAAAAAGATATCTAGTGTTTGACTGTGTAATTTTAGGTTGATAATACTTATTTGTCGATGATACATTCTGTTTAAGATATCTTCATGATTTTAATTTTTTTTTTGGATCTGGAACAGGTGAAGTCTGTTTGTCGTCTGGGTTTCTTTTGGTATTCTTTCAGTTAAAAGCCAGTTTATTTATTGTGGATTCGCCAAGTGAAAGGTAAGGGTAGACTTATAAGGTTTTCGATCATTGTTCACTATCAAATATAGAAAGTGGCAATGTCGTTCTTCCTAGTGAAATGATTTGTTTCTTCGCTCCTCGACAATAATGCCAAAAATATGTTGTTCCTGAGTTTGTACTTTAAGACTCTAAAGTACACCGTCTAGGAATCTGAAAACAAAGAGAGTGCTAAGGATAAAAGGTAGGTTACATGAAAGGGCTATGGATTATTCCTTAACTGTCTCTGTCTAGCTTCCCAATTTTCCTGGATGCTAATGTCTCTTTCAATTATTTCCCATGAATGTTCTAACTCAACCCGATTATTTGCTATCTGTAGGATGGTGTTAAATAAATTCGAAGAAATGCTCGTTTGATTTGATAGTCCAAGTTCAATATTAGGTTGTCATGTAACTGGAACAGTCATGAGGAAAGGAGACTGAAATGATAGATTTTGTGTTTTATTTAAAGGTTCACTATTTCTGTTTCAAAACATATAAGAATAGCTCCAAAAAACCTTGAATTAATAGTACGACGAAACTAAAGGCCATTTTTGGTATCTGAGTTAAATTTCAAAAAGGGAATGTGCATGAAATGAAAAAAAAACATAGAGTTGCTGAAAAAGGTGAGGTATCAATTGAAGAGGAATCTCACTTTGTGACAGAAGAAGAAAAATAGTCAGGAAGAACACTTAATGAAGCATATGATATTGAAATATAAAAAATTTGCAGGTCTTGTATCTGCTGAGAGCTGATACAGAGAAAAGACTGTAAATGATTAAATTGCAAGAATAATCAATTACCACAGTAGAGGTTATACTAAATTGTAGTTAAGCATTCATTAAAAAGATATATGAAAAATATGAAACAACGGAGAAACACATAACTCAAACTTGACCAGATCTGGAATCTTCAATCTGTATTCGTATTAATTTAAAAATATCTTCAAATTATTCTTTACAATGCGTCCAGAAAAAGCCCTTGATCTGTATCCTGAAATTATATTTATACCAAACCCCTGATGATTGTTGGTTGGTGATCTCCTAACTCCTAGGGGAAAACGGTTACAAGAATTGCAAACCCCAACCATTTACATGATTGTCATTTATTTTCCTATCATCTCGATAATATAAGTTTTCAAAATGATACTTCATTGTTTTACTAAAGTATCTCCTTCTTTTGACTTGATACATTCAATACATTTTTCAAGAAGATGTACAAAATTTCTGGGAGACTCTGGAATATCCTTTGCTTCAAATAAATAGAATTTTCTCTGAGTTTCTGGAATCCGATCTTCAATTTCCTTACCAAAAAACTTGATTGATTGAAATTTCAAGTTTGGTTTCACTAGCCACTTGTTTATTAGGGTAGCATCCATTTCCTTTAATTGTGAAATTTCCAACTGAATTTCGTTCAAACCCTCTTTGAAATTCAATTGGTGTCTTACAATGTTTATTTGTCTTGATTGCCTAGTGCAATTGTCTCTTCCAATACCTAATGATTCCTTGTCCATTAAATCAAAGATTCTTTCACTATCATCTTTGATTTCTTTGACTATTTTCTTATATTCTGCTATGTTGTTTTCCCATACCTTGAGCATGATATCGCCTCTAATGCTCTTTGACAGAAAGCTTTAAAATTTTTGATACTTATTCATTTTTAGAACATACAACTACCTTTTGGAAAGAGGCCCTTGCTTCTTTAGCTTCTTTTTCTTTAAAAAAAATATTATCAAAAGCATTGCTTTTTTCCTGAAAATAATTCTGAATAATTTCTACTTGGGAGATTACTTTCTGCTGCTCAGCTTCTATCTTCGCATGTATTTCCAGTGATTGAACCTGAAAGAATTTCAGGTCTATAACCTAGCCTTTTATTAAATTCAATTTATCCTGTAGTTGTCTTACCAATTCTTCTTGCTGAATAACCTGTATTTGGCTAGCCTACATCTTCTCATTCATCTCATCTAGACTTGATTTAAGTGATTGAATTTCTTGCTTGTCAGCAGATCTAGCCTACTCTAGACCTTTATTTATTTCTGCTTTGATATTTTTCTAAGTATATTTTAGTTGATTTTGCAACTGGGTTATCCTATGGTTACTCTGTTCCAAGATTTCTCTCATATTGCTAACAATGAATAGATTTTTTGTTGCCAACGCTTTCATGGAGCCCACCACCTCTGTGGCGAAATCTCCTTCTTCCATGTTTTTCCCATCCACCAAAACCCTATGTTTCTTTTCCATACCACCTTCTCTCAGATACATCTCCTAATTTAATACAACCTTCCTCTTTTTACTGAAGAAGTAATCATAGGGAGGAATTTCTTCTCTGGAGATAGGGTCGAGGTCACTAGCATATATGACTCCTTCTTGAGGGACCCAAAAAGTAGATTGTAAAGGGGTCAAGGAAGTGATGGGATTACCCAACTCTGTGGATTGTGTTTCCCCTGTTGTCTTGGGAGTATCAATATGAATAGTAGATGACGAAAGGGGGGTAGATTGACTAGACTCGGGAGGTGTCTTAGACCCTTTTTTTACTTCTTCTCCTGGATTCTTTGTCTGTGGGATTTATTTGTTTTGTGAATATCCTTCAACCTCCTGTGAGTTTTCCCCGGTGTCTACTTTATTCTGTGATTTCTGTCCGAAGCCTAGGGGAATGTTTTCTTATTCCAGAGAGGATGTTGTTTCTTCGCCCTGCAATACTTTGGGAAAACCACTTCATTTCTGTCTTTGGAAGGTTAGAGGACTGGTTTGTAAGTCGAATGATAATGTCTGTACCCTACCTAACACCTCTTCATAGGTTTTGACCCCTTTGAATATGTCATCGCGAGGGAATTCCTCATGTTCAAACTCTTTCATACCACAGTGGGTCATGTGGCTTCCCACTATTTGATAAGGGTCATGTTTCCTGTGTTCGAGATTCACCAACTTGAGCTCTTCAAGAGCTGCAGCTTCAACTTTGGAATGACCCAGATTGAGCAGTGAAAACCTTCCAATCTGTACAAGAAAGACTGCCCAAAATTTCTTTTGAGTTGTCTTCAGCTCTATCCCAATACCACTTGTTATTATCTGATAAGCTACCTCCCTACATACTAGTCTATTAGGGAGGAATTTTGGAAGTGCATGAGGAGGGATAGAACATCCGAAAACCCTGATATAGGAGAAATTCTCCTCAATAAACCAATTGGCAACCTCCTTGAGGTTTCCTATGACTGACTCTGATATATGGAGGGGGGGTGCACAACCATACATCTTATGATGCACCGATATCACCACGAAATGACAAATTTTGTAAAAAGAATCTTTAGCATTTTCTTCCCATAGCTTAGAATGATATTCATGAATTGGTTCAGGGAAAACTGGGTTCCAACTCCAATTCATCAAAGGGAAAGGAGTTGTGAAACATATAGCATCCATGATGTATGCTGACATGTAAAAAGCTACTGGTCTACCAATGGACCTCGCGGTTTGATACTCCATAACCTCCTTAGCTAGGTTATCTAATAGCATTTTGTTCCAATTGAAGCTATAGCCTTCAACTGCTTCATGTAAAAGGGGCACCCATTCTACAGGAAAATTGGTAAGACTCATTCAAAGAGGCTATGGCATAAACGTTATGGGTATCGGCCCTAAATTTTGGTGGGTGTATCCACCAGTGTTTGATTATGCCAGGGTATGTTTGGTCTTTCTCTGTGCATTATTTCCTTTGAAATTCACTTACGAATTCTTTATTATAAATATGTTTAGAATTGGGAGACAGTTTGTACATTACTTGTATATGCTCCGGTCTGAAAGAGCTGACGATGACCCCTTGAATGTCCAAAATGCTTCTTGTCTACATGTTTGTCCTCTCTAAATCCCAAATGATCATATTGTTGTATGTCATGAGTCATGGGTGACGCAAAAACACCACCCAGGGCACGTCTGCTCCCACAGGACCTTCTCCTTAAATGGCCCGAAGAGCTAAAATGCTCTTCAACTCCCTTTTCGAGAGTTCTCAATACCCACAGAATGCCTCTTATGATCTCCCTACTTCAAATCGGGAAATCGACACTCGCAAGATCGCGAGTCCTGAAAGCATAGGATCAAGTCTCACAAATCCCCGAACCCCGATGAATATTCACTCACGCTTTCCTTGCTCTTATCGGGAATTTCCCCGTTGGGAAATCGACACTTGTGCTATCGTGATCCACTGTCCTCACGGATCCCCGATTCCCGATATACCAATACATAGATGTGTCACGACACCTGTCCTCCACTACGATCCTTAACCCTATTGAAAAATCGCGTATCGGGATATCAAAATTCCCATTGTCATGTGCACGGGACTTTTTATTCCCCCGATCCTCGACTCTGCGGGATCTCCTGCCACGTGTCCCTGCTGTTTGGATGGCTCTGATCCTATCGGGAAATTGTGGATTGCGATTCCAATATGCACGAGTCTCTTGTCTCCAGAAACCCCGATTCTCCAATTGATGACTCTTCGAGATCTCTTGCCACATGTCCCTGCTGATGGACGATTTTGAGCTTCCGTCGGGAAATCGTGGATCACGATTTTCTGATGCAACGATTCTACACTCCTGGAATCTGCGATGTGGCAAATCCCAACTCCTCTCCTGATGCCTGACACATGTTCTGTCGGGATCAACGGCTGAGTTTCTCCGTCGGGCCCCTGATGCCTCCAATATCCCGATACCTCACTGGAATGTTGACGTGTCTCCTACCAAGATCAACGGCTAGGATCCTTTCTCGGGATTTCAAGAATCACAAGGTCTCGATTATCTGCCTTAATAAAACCCCAATGACTCTAATATCCTGATGGCTTCTCTAGGACTCTTCCTCTACACACTAGGGCTTACCCCGGTGCAACTTTTTGAGATCTAATGGTTGACGGGATTTCGTCAATCTTCCTCTACGAATCCTGACTGTCGATTTCTCTTCTTTGAATATTTCTTGAGAATGGCTAAGTATCCCTTCTCAGAACTTGTCCTCTGACACCGACACTTGCTTCTCCTACTCGAACCTTCCTCGGCACAACTTCTGTTCTCTACATTGACGATGTCACGAAGGTGATATACCTCCTGAGATTTTCCACTCTGATTCTTTCAACAGAACTTGCGCGCACTCCTTGCGCTCAACATTCAGCAACTTTCCAAGTGTTGAACCCTTCCGACTCTGCGCACTCCTGCAGCAGCAGTCTTCAACCTCCTTTGCTGAGATTTTCAACTGAGACTTCTTCGTCAGCCTGCACACTTCTTGCATGGCTTCAACAACCCAAATCCACTTCTGGGTGAATGAGAAAAAGAGTTAGACTACCTGAGCCTTCATCAACGCACTCCTTGCGGATGAATTCAACTACACACCTTGCAGGAATCTCCTGGCTCAGATAGAGAAACAATTGAACCTCACTCTCTCTCCCTTTCAGATTTCAGTTTAAAACATGAAATCACATACATAGCATATACAAAGAAAATGCATAACAAGAAGCAAACATTCATGAGCATAACATCAATACACAGAGAAAACAACACAAACCATGATCTTGAATCAAAGCTTTCTTCTATTAATTCAAATGCCTATACATGGGTGTTATTCATACACTATTCTCTGCTTGTTCCTCTCTTCTCCTGAATGCTGAATAATAATACAATGATACAATGAGGGTGTCTATATCCGTTTTCCCTCTCGGACTCCAAACTATCAAATCTAGACTTAAAATCCTATCTACCAGCATTAACTAGATTAAATGCCTCATATCTACCAAAGGACGAGAGCTTAAAGGCTCAAGGTCCAATAAAATATACCAATGCGCCTTCATAAATGGTTCATTAAAGACTTGCGCTACAATCCCAAAGTACTTTCAAAAATTTGGGTTTGTTTATCCAGCTGATCTCCGCTTGATGTGATGGCTCGCTTGATGAGTTGGCGATGCTCCTGCATCATACTCCTTGGCTTGAAAAATTTCATGGGCTCCTGTCCATGAGCTCCTACACAGTCTATCCATGCTTTTGTATCTGTGCTTTAGTCTCCTAGCTGGCATCTTCCACTGGGTGGTTCTTCCATTTGACTAGATACTCGAAGTATTGCTTCCGCCTGGTCTTTTTGCTCACTCTCTTGTCGAGTATACGCTCCATCTGTGGCTTCTCTGTAATCGGCATCTACTTCTGCCACTAGATTTCTGGTTGTTCATCACTTCCATATCCTGCTTCCGCAGCCTTATATGGATATAAGTTTGAGACATTGAACGTCAGAGATATTCCGATCTCATTCGGCAATTCAATATCATAAGCATTTTCTCCCAATTTCTTTAGGACTCTGCATGGCCCAATTCTCTTCATTTTCAGCTTGTTGTATGTTCCCCTCAAGAACATTTCCTTCCTCAGATGTGCCAGAACTAGATCACCAAATTCGAACTGAAGTTGTCTCCGATGCTGATACGCTCTACGCTTATGTTCCTGGTTTGATTCCAGCAATCACTCCTTCACTCTGCTGTGAAGTTCTTTCATCGCCTCTGTGAATTCTTCAGCGGTTGCGCTCTTAGTCATTATCTTCTCTGAGTCCCTCAGTTCAGACACTCCTCTTGGTTGCCTGTCGTATACAATCTCAAATGGAATTTTTCCTGTGCTCCTGTTCACTGAGTCATTGTATGCAAACTCTGCCTGTGGCAACACATTGTCCCAGTTGCTGTGGTGTTCTATCACCAGACTTATTAATAAATCTCCCAGACTTCTATTTACCACCTCTGTTTGCCCATCCGTTTGAGGATGATAGGAATAACTAAACATCAAGTTAGTCCCCATCTTCTTCCAGAGTGTTTTCCAGAAATGTCCAATGAATTTTGTATCCTTGTCCGATACTATACTTCTGGGTAACCCCTGAAGTCTAACGATCTCCTTGAAAAACAAATTTGCGATATGAGTCGCATCGCTGGTCTTTTGACAAGGGATAAAATGTGCCATTTTGGAAAACCTGTCAACCACCACAAAGATCGAATCATGTCCTCTTTGCATTCTAGGCAATCCCAATACGAAATCCATGCTGATTTCATCCCACGGCCTCTCGGGTATGGGTAATGATTGATAGAATCCCGCATTCTGCTTCCTGCCCTTTGAATGATGGAAAATTCTACATCCGTCGACAAAATTCTTGACATTTGTTCGCATCCTCGGCCAAAAGTATGACTCATTCAGCTTTGCGAATGTTTTGTCTTGGCCAAAGTGTCCTGCTAATCCACCGCTGTGCTTCTCCTTTAGAAAATTCTCCCTCATGGAGCAATTTGGAATGCACAGTTGATTGCCTCTGAACAACAATCCCTCCTGGATCATATAATCTATCCAAGGGATTCTGTCTCTGAGAAATGGATTCTTAGCTGCCTCATATGCCTCTGCAAAATCTGCATCACCTGCATACATGTCCCTAAGATTTTCAAAACCCAATGTTTTGACTCGGAACTCCTGCAGCAACAAACACTTCCTGCTCAAAGCATTAGCCACT
>JASDQU010304941.1:0-13668 GCA_032191745.1 Picea mariana
GGGGGTTATTAACTTTGTCTATAGGTTTGTTCCTGATTTTGCTGTAATGGTCAAGCCAATTCATAATATGCTTAAGGAAGATTGTTCCTTTTCTTGGATAGATGATGTCGAAAATGATTTTGTAGGGATCAAGAAAGCAATTAGTTTTGCATTGGTTCTAGCGAAGATGGATTTTGAGAAGGAATTTATGATATATACTAATGCCACAAAGGAAGCAATTTATGTTATCCTCATGCAAGGTGATGACCAAGGTAACGAAAAACCAGTGGCTTACATGAGTCAAAGCTTGTTTGATGATGAGTTCAAATATTCTTGCATTGAAAAACATGCTTTCACTCTTGTTAAAGCTGTTGAAAAATTTCTCCACTTCATCTTAGGTAAGCATACGTTGGTAAAAGTCCCTTTACTCGCTGTCAAGTTTTTGCTCTCACAGACTTATCTTTCAGGGAAGCTTKCACATTGGCTTGCCAAGATCCGGGAGCATGATTTAACTATCATGACTTCTAACACCATCAAGGGACATGACTTAGCCCTTCACTTAGCTCAACATGCCGAAACTAGTGAAGAAATTGATGAACAAGATAATTCTCTATCAACACCGTTCTACATTGATAATCAAATCCTTCCTGTKTCTGAACACCCTTGGTATAAAAAATTGGTTTACTATTTGCATAATCAAAGATGTCCAGATAACTTAGACACTCATCAAAGAAGAAGGCTCCATCTCGAATCTGCTAGATATGTCATTATAGGAGACTTCTTGTTTAGAATATTTGTCGATGGTATGTTGCTTCATTGTGTAAATAATGAGGAAGCATAGAAACTATTGCAAGAAACTCATGGTTCTCCAAATTCTATTATTCACGTAGGAGGTCATTTTTCTGCTAGAACCACTGCTTTTAAAATTATCAGAAAAGGATACTATTGGCCTTCAATATTTCATGATTCTTATGTTTTTTCGAGATCTTGTGTCAAGTGCTAGAAATTTGCTAGGAAAAAATGCATTTCAGCCATGTCGTTACAACCTATCCTCCCAGAATTTTGTTTTTCAAAGTGGGCTTTGGACTTTATTGGTCCTATTAATCCTCCATCTTCAACAGGACAAGTCTTTATCTTGACGACCACAAACTATTTTACAAAATGGGTTGAAGTTGTCCCACTTAAACATTCGACAGATGAGGAGGTGATTTATTTTCTTGAAAATAATATTTTTTCCAAATTTGGTCTTCCTTTGGAAATTATTACAGACAATGGTCCCACTTTTATTTCTACTAAGCTGACCCAATTTTTAGCTAATTTGGGGGTTAAACATTTTATCTCATCAGCTTCTCACCCCCAAGGAAATGGGCAGGCCGAATCTGCCAACAAGAATCTAGTGATAATTATCAAAAGGATCATCAAAGATAAGCCTCGTCAATGGCACACTCTCCTCACTTACGCCCTTTGGGCATATTGAACTACCACCAAGGTGATCACTAGTTGCACTCCTTTCCAGCTTGTTTATGGTCAAGAATCCATTCTTCCTACTGAGTTGGAACTTTCCTCCTTAAGGTTAATGCTACAGGTTGAATAATTAAATTCTTCTGATGTTTCACGAAGGATGAATGCACTCCTAGATTTAGAGGAGCAAAGGACATTTGCCTTGGGTAATATGAAGAGAAGACAACAGACTGTTAAAAAATATTTCAACAAGTGTGTCAAAGCTGTCAAATTTAAATCCAATGAGAAGGTATTGTTGTGGGATTCAACTCATGTTGATAGGGGAAGACATTCAAAGTTTCAAAAATTATGGTTGGGTCCTTTCAAGATTGCTTTTGTCCTGGGTGAAAATTCTTATATTCTAAAGGATTTACAAGAGAGATTGTTTTCCTACATCACTAATGGTTCCCACTTAAAACATTACGTGGAACCAACTTGAAGAGTTTAACGTTGTTTGGATTGTTTTTGTATTTTAGTAATTTTTCAATTCTTCTTTCATATTAGTAGTTTTTCGTTTCTTCTATTTTCATTTCTATCATTTCATTTCTACTCATTTCACTTTTTTTGTTTCATTTATGTTATGACATTTCTTGTTTTTTGTTCTTTTGACTTCAATTTTTGTCAAAAATAAAATGTTGGATCAGTTTTTCCACAATGAAACTTCTGCAAAGTATTGTTAATCAATAACAATCAAGATTACATGGCTGTTATGATGTCCCCCCTGAAGGCATCATTGAATTTGTTATCTTCTTTCACTGTTGTTTTATGAGATAGTTGGTTACATCCCGCTTCGACTTTTCGTTTCTTCATCCACGTCGAGATTCAAAAGAGAAAGTTCAGAAAAATTTTCTCCTTGAAGTTAAGAGAAATATTTAGTTGAATGATTATGCTTATAGGGATAAACCCCCTCATACTTAACACTTTCCATGAGTTATTCCCAAATTCCCGGTCATTTTTCCATTAAATCGGCTCACTTCCCCCTGTTGCATAATCATTTTGATTTATATCTTCTTGATCTTATGTTACTTGGTATGCGAAACCAAAAATTATGAGTTCTTGATCTATTGGAAACATATTTCTCTGTGGAGTTGCCAGTTTGTTGACGATTAAAATCGTAACAATGAATTCCGCCTGCAAAGTATTGCTAAATCCCTATTATTTAAACTATGCTAATAATATAATACTAGTAGGTGGGACCCCCTTTTAGACTAGAGGCACAAGGATAGACATATCACACATTTTTCTACTACTATTTTGAGGCTGCCTACACAGTCCTACATGGTTGACAATGCAGTCTTGGTTTCATTTTGACATAGTAACAGGTGGATGATGCATTTTATGGAATGCTTCTTGCAATCCAAAGCATTTTTTCTGTTATGATGGGCATGTATTTACAGTTGCTATGATTTAACCATGTGAATAATCACTGTGATCGATTACCTAGCCACATATATGCAAGAGATATATTAGAGATAACATAATCAAAACAAAGAAACAAAACCTATGAAAAAAATATTAAAGGGAAAGAAGTTATGTTTGAGCTATGATAAAGGGTTATATGCAAATGGAAAAGTAAAGCAATGTTAATGTTAGTCCTAACTATTATTCTATGGTTGGTTAGTGGGCTATGTGAATTTCACTAGATTTGAATTGGGTGCATAGAGCATTGCAATATGTATGATGGCATAGAATTGTGGCAAGGGTTAACGTGTAAGTGATATTGGGTGGCGCACTATGCAAAGGGTATCATCGCAGATTTCAAATGGTTTGGCATTGAATACATGGTTTAATTGATTGGTGAATGTTTGGTTGTCTCGTACTTCGAATTGAATAGGCCAGGAGATTGAAGAGATGTGCATTTATTGCACGTCACTCCATACTCCCCCTATCGGCCGTCACCCTAGCATTGATCCTTGTTGCATTTTCGGTCTGTTGGTTGGAAAGCTCTGCATTTCAGGCTCTTGGAAAGAAGAAGGCTCAACCAACTCGCCCTTTTAAGCGTTTTGTTACAGGTATGGTTATTTTTCTCTCCATCCATGAAATATTATTTGTGTATGAACAAATAATGGCTCAGTGATGCTTGGATTTTGTGTGTTCCTAAGAATTTCGATTGTGAAATGTGTGTTATTTCTCTCTGTGATGACTGTAAAATGTTTCGGATTGCAAGCAAAAGAATTGGGTTTTGTTTAAGTTGTGCATTAACTGGTTGATCAGTCGGTTTAATATTGTGATGGGTCTCTGTGGATAATAAGTGGATGTGGTACATATCACTCTGTATTGATGGTGGAGGGTTTCGTTATGTGTATCAATGTTGGTTATTTTCGTTCCCTCACAATCATGATTGTAACCCTTATCCAGTCGTATTCACATGGCTAGTAGTTGTTGTCTTATTTCTTCAAACCCCGAGTCATGGTTGTTGGCTCATTCTTATTGTCTTTTCACCAAAGTATCCTAGGATCTAGTCTTTGGGTGGCCACAACATTAACATGTACTGCATGGTTCTTGGGTGATACAAGTTATATCTCAGAGTTGTGATGTATGCGTCCTCACTGGTATTGTTGTCAGGTTGTTCGTCTCTTAAGTAAATGGATATAGATGTTATATCTCTATGTGTTATTTTAATAACTTTCACGGTTTATTTAACTTCACCTCTCCTCTGCAAGTGTTAAACACACTATGTGCATTGGGTTATTATCTTCCTGCCTTTTCTCTCCTCGGGTGTTAATCATTGGTCTTGTCTAGAACTTGGAGTAATAAGGGGATTATGTGGCTCATTGATGTATATTTTTTGAGGATATTTTTCATATGATTGATAAGTCTCAGAAGACCTCAAACTCTCTGTGTTATGGTTAAAAGATGAACGTGCTCTTGTTGTCTCCCTGCATTTAATTGTGACAGACCCGATTGGATTTCCAACTATCTTTGCTCCCTTCGAGCACCTTCTTGGTTGTCAAATATGAGTTTATCAGTAGAATGGTTATGGAGGTTTTTCGTCGACTCTTTGTCTCATCTTTCTATGATAAAATTGGTTGAACAATTATAGGTGCTTGCATACAGTCAAGAACTATCTTCTTTCATTATGGTGTTTTTACAAGCACGGTCTTGATTGAAATTGGAAACACCTGTATCTTTTGCTAGGCCCGATCAGGGTTATGGCTAATTTTAAAAAAGGTGTCTATGTGTAATTGGTTATGTTCGCTTTGTATATATTATTGGATCATCGTACAGATTATCAATGGTTTTAAAAGGAACTTATATCAATAATAATAAGGCTCGGGTTTTATGTTGACTGTTGTTTCGTTGCAACATCTTGTTGATTGATATGATGAAGACTATGTGTAACCAGGCATATTTTGGAAGTTTGTTCGTATTTGAAAAAAAGGACCTGTGTATATTTTAATTGGGCTCGATTGTAAACTGGTAGACAATGGATGTTGATTATTACAGTGATGCATTATGGGATAGAGGTTGAGCATATTGCTGTGCATTTTTTTAAATTCTTAAAAGGAAGCCAAATAAATAAAATATCAACGCTTTCTTAAACAAGACTATTGAAATGGAAAGTTTGTTTTGATTATGAGTTATAATTGCACAGACTGTTATGAATTGAGAAATTCTGGGAAATTTAAATGTTGGAACAACGAACAATTTGATACACAGTAATTGTTGGTGTGGTGTTGGTGTTTTTTGGGTTGATTTTAGTACAGAGTTATGATTATTGATTACTTATCCATTAACTTCCTTGCCATTCTCTCACTTTTTAGCACACTATGAATCCCCTCACACTCCCAGATTCACGTTGCATGCCCTGTTATTAAAATTAAATTATAATTAAATGTCAACTCTGTATTATAGCAATTGAAGGATGACACATAGATGGGTTACAGTTGATATGTTTTGTTATTACAACACATATGATTGTTTAATGATTTGTTGAGCAGTAATCATGATCTACTCCCTTTCATTGTATCACTTTTCTCTCAATACAACCCCCTCAGATATCCCAGAACCCTTATTCACCCCCTGCTCATTGACAAGTATTAAACATTTTTTATGGATTGGATTGCATGGGTCTGATGTGTTGTTGAGCCAAACTTTGTTTCATATTCAAAGAGATGTCATGTATGGTTTGTTTAAGATGTTAGTTGCTAATAAACGTTGCATACATGAATGAGCTTCTTCAGCAGAGGAATCCATGGCCGAAATAACAAGGGAAGAGGGAATTGGAACAGAGGCCCTAGAAGGCCAAGATTTTTGATACATTTTGATGTAGATCCATAAGATTTAAACCAGCTCTTTCAAGATAGATTTTTCAACTGGATTGGACAAGGAATAGTCCAACGTAAGCTAGAAAGGCCTCCCTTCCAACCCCAACATGTCCCTGGTATCCTAGCTCCCCCTCATGTCTCATTAAAATGACGGATGGCAAGAGATTGTTCACCCAACAGTCTCCCAACATTGTGCCTGGCCCAATTTGTCTATACCTACTCCTCCTTTACTGGTTAACCCAATTGTCCAAATTTCCTTTGCACACTCACTTGTACAGTCTTCCCACGCAAGCAAGAGACTCAAAACCGAATCCCACCATACACATGATAAAGGAAAAGTTGTTGTTGCCCCCTCCTTTCCCTCAAGTGATTATGCCAAATCCCTTTCATCCCCCATGCACTTGAGAGATGACCGCTCTCATGTTATTAGTGAGATCAAGCCTAAAGGCTCCACATAGCCTAAGGCTAATTCAGAGAAATCAAAGGGAGATAGCAACAACAAAGGGAAAATTTCCTCCCAAAGTGGCAAATCTGGTTTTTGAGTATATTTATTTATTGATTGTTGAGAACAGTTGACTGCTGAAGTTTTCAGAAAGCATACTATTTTTGGATATTATATTTTTTTGGATATGGTTTAAAATATTATTGATATTAATTTTCAAATTATGAGAATGATGATGGGATCCACAAGGAGGGATGTGTTTGATTGATTGACTAGTTGTGTTTATTTTTGTGAAGAAACTAAAGGGAGTCACAAGGGGTCCCACCTACTAGTTATTATTTATTAAATACCCTTATTATTACTATATTAAGTTTTCCCCTAAACTAAAAGTTAGTTGAGTTTTAGTTAACTTAACTAAAAGAAGTAGTTGAACTACTTCAACTAATTTTGATTGTTTAAAGGAAAAAAGAGAAGGAAGAACAAGAAGAGAATAGAAGGAGAAAGCATACTAAGGTCTGCTCTTGAGTTTTATTGAAATAGTTCAGTTTTCATTCATTCTTTAATTCATTAAAAGCCTAATTCTCTTTTATGACAGCAGGGTCCTATTGTAGACATCAAGATTCAAGGTTGAATTACATCATTCAGACACTTGTTTTTCAGAGGTGTTGATATATCTTTGATAGTCTGTGTAGACTTGTCTGTTTATGAATTAAATTTCATGACTGATAAATGATATTGTGCAGAGTCGAGTGGGCAGAAATCTGTAGCAAGCTGATCCAGCTTTTAAAGTTCAGTTTTTTACTTTTTGTCAGAAGTCCTTTTGTATGGTTTTCATTGGGGACATCTAAGTTTAACTTTGGTCCAAAATCCCTAGGGGATTTTTGTAAAGAGAATGATTGTTTTGTTTCCTTGGAATGAAATAAGCGATTGCTATTATGTCTCCTCTGTGTTAAATTGTGATTTGGTATTTTTACTTTTGTCTCCACAATTACTTTTGCATATGTTATATTCAGAAAATTGTATAAAAATATTGAATTTTACAATAATCTTTTATTATAAAAAATCATCCTAAGCCCTTTTAACTAATACTTGTGGATTAGGAAGCAAATTTTGAGGCTATAAACATAGGGTGATAGTCTTGTCTATCTTTCCTTAGCCATGCAAGATCTAAAAATGCTTGAGTAAGATTACTTCATATCTTTTTCCTCAACAATGGGCACACCATATAGAAGTCCCCTCAAAATTACTCTAGGAAACCCATAGGGAGGGAAACAAAGTAGAGCCACAAGGGAAAGGAATATGTCCCAAGTAACAAACAAGTTGTCTATTATTGAACACACACCTACCATAAACATTGAGGATGACATACGTTCTATCCCAACAAAGGATTTGGAAGAATCCCATGTGGAACTCATGCTAAGAAGAATAATCCTAGCTTAAAGGACCCCATTGTCCAATTAAAAGAAGCTAGGGAAAAATCCCTAAGGTGGAAGATAGTGGCAGAAGACAAAAGGAAGTTAGAAATTACAACTATGGTAAACTCCAACCACAGTTGGAAAGCATATTGTGGACTTATAGGAAAATTTCTAAATCTTTAAAATGTAACATTTGTAGGATAGGAAACAACTAGAGAATGAGAACGAGGATTTAAAAAAAACATTGGAAAAACAAAGAAGGGAGGTTGAAGATAAAGTGGGGAAAATTGAGGAACTAGAAGAAAATTCCCACAAGACCACTTAATTGGCAAAGGACATGCTCTCTTGAGGGCCTCCTGCAAGAACATACACCTTTTTTTCAAAGAGCAAAGGCTCAAGCATCAACTGGGACAAATTTCCAAGAGTCTCCCTCATGAGTTGGACACTCAAAAAGAGTTCACATAGGCATATCAATGATGCAATGAATAAGATAAAAATAATCTCTATGAGTTATATCTCCACAATTTTGTGATGCCTCATCCTTGCAAATGGTCCCAGAGAGGTACTGGGGGAGCCCAGAGGGCCCATAGTGATAATAATGGAGGCCATTCAATGTAAGGTGGACTAGTTCCACTATATTATTAAATAAGGCCCACTATGGTGGTTAGATATAATAACTGGGTAGTTAGATATAATAAATGTAAGAGGACTTCTTAGAAGGTTCTACTTCTAGAAGATTCATCCTCTAGAATGTTCGTAGGTGATGGTAGCACTATATAAATGGGTTCAAGCAATGTAATGGGACATGAAGAGAATTATTGTATTGTGAGTTATATTTCAATAGGAGGAAGCCCCCTTGAAGAGGCAAGTGAACAAGAGAGCATCCCTTCCATAGTAGGATCCATTGTATGGTGTTTCCCTACCTCAAGGGTTTTCTTATAATAAAAGTGTGGTTTCATTTATATTTCTTTGTGGATCTATTGTGTATTCAGTATTTTTGGTGATTATATTTGCATATCTACTCAGGTAGATAACAATTGGTATCAGAGCACTTTCCTTAGCCAAAGAAGAGAAGAATTTTTGCTCTTTTTGCAGAATTTTTCTATGGAAGAAAAATAGGGCGACGCACTTCAGGTTAAGATATGAGCCTTTATGAGCTGAATTTGGAAAAAAAAATTGGGTATTTTAATTCCTCTCAGAAAAATACCCAATTGTAAAAAAAAAAAATGCGAAATGGAGTCCAGGAAGTAAAGTTATGAGCATTTTAAATTCAGCAGTTTTTTAGGATTTTTCTAGAAAAAGCCGCGATTTTTTGTCGTAATTTATTGTTCTATTATTTTGGGTTTTTTTGTGATGGAGACGATACTGTAGAGTTCATAAATTTTCATAGGGTTCTAAGATTTCTACCAGATTAGTGCCGTTGGATAAATCATTTTAAGAGTTTTCTTTTGGTATATTATATGCGGTGTTTCCAATGGATATGCACTCTCAACTCAGGGAAATTCTACACATGATTGAAGTAGTAAAATTCGATATGCATGACCACTTGCAAGGCATCAGAGATAGTCATCACAATAGTCAATGGTCATTGGATCTCCTTCAAGAGAGATATCTTATGGAAGACATCATGAATGAATATCATCGAGAAGTGTATGCTTGGTATGATTTGGAGGATGATTGTGATGATTGGTATATAGATAGTTGTCATTTATGGGATGACAACCACTTCCATATTTTATTTGATGACTCTAATCCACCTTCGGTAGAGAACATCAATGTGACACATCAGGAGCTAGTTATGATTACCATTGTCCGGCCAACATATGCTACAATGGTATTGTTTCGTCCAGATTCAGCTTTGACCCTTTCCCACTATGTGGATGTGTTAGCTCCCAAAGTGAATCAGTCACTTTGGTTCCATTTTTGGTTGATAGCATGGCTATTAGTAGTTTTCTCCAAATTGGTTTTGAGTTTTTCTAGTAGCAAGACTTAGGTTTTAATTTTTGTCTTAGAAATAAGACAACCCATAAAGGTCTTCTCTTTAAAATTTCATAAAATGCTTTCAACAGCTAACGCGTGTTTTAAAGATGATGGTTAGTTGGTGAAAGCAGTGATTTGCAACAGCTAAGGAGCATTTCTCACAGGTCGTTAGCTGGTGAAAGCGGCGATTTTCAACAGCCGAGGAGCGCTTCTCATGGGCCAGTAGCTGGTGAAAGTGAGGATCACGTGTGTTTTATCCACATTTTTAAAAATCAAATGATGACACGCTCAGCCCACGTCATGCAATCAATTATGATGCACTGGTGAAAGTGGATAATGATGGAGACTCGGGTTTTCACGTCTAAATCAGATTGCAAAGCGGATCTCATTCAGTAACGCATGCTTCACAATCATGGCTCTAGAAATGGCAAATTCAAATCCATCATCACAGGTGCAGGAACAATACTACTTGGCTAGTGACATCAAATTGCCTCATCGGTTCCCCAACACGCATCACCCACAAACGTATGCTAAGTTTTTAATGTTGAAAGACAGAGCCGAGTGTTTTCACCAGCACAAGACCTCAGCCCAAACAAAAGATTCTAGTGGTTTGTGTACAAAATCGTTTTGGGTTTTGAGTTGCATATGGCGAGGAGACGTAGTGGTTATTTACTGAGAAAAGAATTGGACAGTCTATCCTTCCTACAGGCGCACCCAGAAGTTCAAAAACACTTCTTAAATGCAGGTTGTATGGAGTATGTTGAAAGGCTACAGAACGAATGTCACCAATCAACAACAGAGGCGTTTGCTAAAACATTTGATGGAAATAAATTCTGTGTTGGGTCCTTGGAGATCATCGTGGATGAAGCTGCCATCACTGCAGTGACCAGCTTACCAAGATCGGGCCAGAGTTGGTTCAAAACGACTTCCACCAAAAACTTAAATTTCAGAGAATATTTGAAGGAAGAATTCAGACATAATGCATGGAAGAAGAGCATGCAAGTTTCCCATTTAGAAGATGAGTGGCAGGATTTGTTTAAGGGCATCCAACTCTACATAACTTCAGAAGGCAGGTATGACAAACTGATGTTGTATAATTTCAAGCTCTTAGACCATTTCACAGGTAAAACCCTCCTAAATCTACCTTTCTTCTTTCACAAGAGCTTAACTAAAGTCTGTAAAAAGATTAGAGCTGAACCTCTAAGCATGAAGAACACTCTTTGCCACTTTGGCCTTATTAAGTTGATAATTCTGGAGGAGCTAATACAGAAAGGGAGGACATGGAAACATTTTCTTTTTTGGGAGGGCTTTGAAACTCAAACTCAGCCCATGAATGAACAGAGGAAAGCAAGAAAGAGGCAATTAACTCCTCAAAGCATCTCGAGGAAGAGGAGAACCCTTCCAGGACCTCCAGAAGATAGAATCTCTGGTGTGAAATCTCAGAGGTCAAAGAATAAATTGGATTTTGAAACTACTACATAGCAGCCTACAGAAAGGAGAACAAACATCTTAAACCTGCCATACATAGACTCAGAACCAGAGCAAGAAGATGAGAGCCCTGTCATCAAAAGTCCTAAACATTCTATTGAGTTTGCACAGAATTGTGAGACCTTTACTCACACCGAGGAAGGGGAAAAATCAAAGAGCACTAAGTCAAAGAAAACAAAGAAAATCAAGCATCTCAAAGAAGTGATCGCTCAGCAGGAGGTCTTAGAAAGAGTAATAAAGGAAAGATACAAGAAGCTGTCTGATAATTTTGCAGAAACAAATGCTGCATTTGAAAACTTAGCTCGTGAAAGTGTCAAGGAAAAGAAGAGTAAACAGAAAATCACCAAAGACTATAACAGTCTATGGTGGCTAGCAAAGCGCCTTAAAAGGAAAATCAAAAAATTGAAGCAAAAGAAAAAGTCACACCCTGATTTGCAAGTGCTTGCTCAGGTCGTTGTGAACATGCAAGGGGACAAAGTAGAGACACATTGAGTTTTTGATGAAATCACAGTTTTGGAGGTGAAAGTTCATTTTGGGCTAAGGCAGAGCTTTCACCAGTGCACAACGCAATTTTACAACCAGTTAGTTGGTGAAAGGCATCGCTTTCACCAGCTAACCAGCGAATCGTAAGGCGAGTTAGCTGGTGAAAGAAGAAAAAACATTTTTGAAAGCTAAGGACGGAGCAGGTCATTTTTCACAGGTTTTAAAGAGATTCTAGAGTATCAAAGGGATAACAACTTGATCAAAAAGGACTCAGCATCAGAGATTCATGGGATTTTTAAAAACCACATGATAAATTGATCCCCTAAAGTGTCGACTATGAGTAACTGAAGGAATCCAACTGCCAAGACAGGTGCCTCTGCCATGTTTCATGACACAACAGATTCCAGAAGCTGAAGAATATAGATGTCAAATTTTGAGATGGAAGACAATTCGAATGCTAGTTTAGCTATTAAGTCTTTGTTATCAATTTGCTTAGTTAATTTGATTTGCTATTTTTAGATACAGATCCAAGTTTTCAGGATCTTAAAAATTGATTGTAAAAGGATATAAATGCCTATCTTTTCTAAGAGACAGGGGTTCAAATTGGGATATATTTTGTGCTATTGTATAGACTTTTATTGACATAAATAAAGTTCAGCTCCCTTTCGTTTTCAATATCAAAAATATCCATCTTTCAGTTTCTATACTTTGTTTCAATTTATTTTAGCTTATGAAGACTGTTATCTCTTTATTGAGCTCATAGACTTGAAGTAAAGGATTTCTTTCTATCTTGTATTAAGCCCTACATTCAGTTGTATTTGGCAATCAAGAATAGTGTTCTTCATCCTCTCCTTTCAATTGACTTGATCTGATTATTGTTTCCTGAAAGCACCGTTTCTTTAGATGTATGATGAGTTGTCTATTACATTGATCATTAAAGACCCCATTGTTCCAAGCATACGTACACATTATTTTTAAGTTACCAAGCATCCTTAGCCTACAACCCTAAGGAGTTTCTTGGAGTGATAACAAATTGGCGTCGTTTCCGGGTAAAGGAGATTGAAGCTCGACTTCCCTAGGAGACGACATAGATCTGATCTTTGATGATAGACAAAGGTTGGACACTACATTGGTTGTAATCATCTATCTAGTGACTCCATGAAGGACGAATTCGGTGGTGACTCCACTATTTTGAAATCCGTTGGCAACCCCACTGGTATGAAATGAACAGGATCTTAGCAAAGAGGCATGCATTCTGTGATTTTTTAGATTTTTCTGGTTTCCCTAATCCAGTTCCTAGTAGAGATGAATGGGAACACAACCTTCCTAGATTTCGAGGAGAAGAATGGGAAGTGCCAGCTGAACACTTGTTGGATTTTCATGATTTTATTCATCGACTCGAAATTATACATGAGGATGTTCAGATCCGGCTCTTCTTTTTCTCATTAGACGGAATTGCTCGTGAATGGTGCCGGTCTCTTCCAGATGCAAGTGTTAGCTCTTTGGCTGGTTTTCATGCAGCTTTTAATTCATTTTGTAAAGACTTTTTTCCAGCTGAACATCTTTTTGAAGAATGTTGTAATGAATTTTCTTTGCTTCATAAAGATTCGGTTAGTCATGAAAATTAAATTTGTGATAAAGCATATAGTGAAGAAGATAGTAGTTACCATGAACATCAAGAGATGTTAAATGATATTCTTTATGATAGCAACAATATAGAAACATCTGACATCATATCAGATGTATCTGCTGTTTTAAATGTTCATGAAGATAAACATGTCTCTTTTGAATATTCTGATATCCAAGAACAAGAATACACATCAGCTGAAGATATCTCTTATTGTGGTCAAGGAATTGCTGATCCATAGTACGGTATCAATGGTGACAGTCTTGGATCTGTAATAGATACTGAGGGTAGCTCATGTTTTCCAGATTTGCAGATCAAGGAAGACAGTCCACAGCTTTCACATTTGTTGATAGAAGGAATTTGTAGCAGCCATGAGAAACTAGATTTGCAGAGACTATCCATTTTCAAAGTGGGACAGCAGGAAGTAGAGTATTCTTCATATGATGAATTATGTGAAGATTCAATTGAAGGTGAAATTGTGAATGA
>JASDQU010304944.1:0-11972 GCA_032191745.1 Picea mariana
ACACCGTTTATTCATCATGACTTTCAGTTCTTCTTCTTGATTTCTTTTAGTGAGTTCATATTAGGCTGGTAATCTTGTGATTCTTGATATAATGACTGTTGGTTCTAGTTTCTCTTTCTTTCTTGGAATCCTCATGTTCTTCTTCATGTTTTTCTTTAGCTCTTGGGTCCATGGAGTTTCTTATAGATTCCATTCCCTAGAGATTCCACTTCTTCTTTTCATCATAGGGTCACGGACCTGGATGGACAACCAGGAATACTTTAAGGCTTCTTTTTGAAGAAGTCTTCTTTTGTGGTTGAACTGAACATGTACTATCTTTCATGGTTGCTACCATGGATATATATATATATATATATATATTTCATCATCTTCAATGGATCATAGGATTAACTCCCTCCTAACCCTTACTTTATGTAAGAGTGCATATAATCGACTCCCTCCATCTAACAGAGTCCATGCTTTCATTTGCATCCTTATTTTCTTCTGCAATATATAATTCGCTTTCTTGTCTAACAGAATCCACACTTTCGTCTTGTTGTCTTCTACAAAACGTCATAAGTCTTTTTCCAATTTCCTTTCGATTGCTGACTTCTTTCTTTCTTTGCTTCTTCTAAGTCTCTTCATGATTGATTTGGCTTAACTTGCAATAGCTTCCACATGATTTGTATTTCATCCTTTCATATGTATTATCTAATAATATCCATTTTCATTTTGTTTGTTCTTCCCTAGGTATAGTTCTTCTTGGAACAAATTATCTTCCAGGAGATAGATATACACGATATGTACAGAGATGATGCAAACAAGATATGTACAAGAAATAAGAAGAGTGTTGTTACCTTTTAGAAGAAGAAGTCTCTTCCATCCTGCTTAGTCTTGTTTGTAGGTTCCTTTTCTTTAGCAATTGATGCTTCATGTTTCTCCTTCCTTTTCTTTAGCTCGGGACAATGATTCTTATAGTGACCATACTTTCGACAGTTGAAGCATTGTACTTCTAAAATGTCTTTATCTTGATTTGGCTTCCTCCTTGAGCCAAACTTCTTTTTGTTCTTGAAGTTATTGAATCTTGCTGTGAAGGCTTGATCATCATACTTCCTCTTGGGTTTATCTTTTGCATTGATCCTTGATTGTTCTTGAGCACGGCAATTCCAAAGTTCTTCAAATGTCGGGTACTCCTTCCTTGTGTTCATGCTTGCGGCAAATGCATCCCATGTCTTGGGAAGACCATTGAGTACTATGTTCACAAATTCCTTTTTTGAAGTGATCTCTTCAATAGCTTGTAGTTGATCTCTTAACTGGGATATTCTTACAAAGTATGATGTTATGCTATCATCATCACTCATCTTCATGTCACAAAGCTCATTCTTCAGACTCATAACTTGTCCAATGTTTCTGACTGAGAAGAGATTTTTTAGGGCATCGTACATCTTCTTCGATGAGTCAATATGGGAGATGTAGGGTATCAAGTGGTCCTTTATAGAATCCACTATGATACTCATGGAATTGATGTCAACATCTTTGAACTTTTCCATAGCTGCAATGTTCTACGGTTCCTTCTCTTTTCCTTCTTCAAACTCTGGCTTCAAGATCTTTCCTTTCACGATATCCAACACTTTATTCTTGGCAAGGATGAGGTAAATCCTTGTCTTCCACACTCTGAAGTTAGAAGCTCCATCTAACTTGTTCTCAGACTTCATAGAGTTAGTCATGGCTTGCTTGACTTGGTCAAACCCTAGATTTGACTAGAAATTCAAACTTCACGTCTTGGCTTACTGAGAGTATCAAGAGATGCACTAGGCTAGAGTGCACCTATATATCCAGAGAATAGGTCAATCCATTCAATTAAGGTTCCTCAACAAGAGGTTTTAGGGTTTCTGCAACTGCTCCTGCTAGTAACCCTAGCGGCAGTGTCTTGGAAGTTGTTTCTACTAGTAACCCTAGAGGTAGTTCCTCAACGAGCTTAATATCCTAGCATCTATGTTTCCTTCCAGTGTTTAGACTGAATGAAGGAGGTGTGGGCCCATAACCTGTTATAATATAGAATATAGTGTGCTCATTTTACCATTGACGATACCCTCATCACCCAACCATAGGCCGAAGCCACCCTCCGAGAACCTTAACCTTAACTGAGAATTACTCTAGAAGAAAACCCTAGGCTAGATAGCCAAACAAGGTGTAGCACATATTCTTCCAAGGACAGCACACCAACAATAGTTGTTTCGATAGTCCAAACCCTAGCCAAGAGATAGTCCAAGCCAATACTGAAAACTAGTTGTTGATGCAGCTGCACCTGCAACCTTCCTCCACATGTGCGCACCAAACTGGGAACTGCAGTGCGCACCAACTGGGAACTGCAATTACAAGATGTGTAAAAATGAGAACTGGCATCCTGTATTTATACTGGTTCTACCAGATTTGCTGGGGCTAACTTCTCCTTCTGGATGTGTGTCTGTTCAGTATATTATTATTATTTTTGGCCAACTTCTTCTCTTGGAGGCTAATAACATAATATAAATTATATTCTTGAGCCAACAAGACTTCTAGGGTTATTAGCCAACTCATTAGGGTTTTCTCTTTCTTTCCGGAGTCTTCTATTCTTGTGAGGTTCACACATGGAGGTAAATACATCCCACAGCTACCATAATATTAACACTTGCTTTCCTCTATTCTCTGTCTCTTGCAATAACCCTCCTTGCAAGTCCTGTAGTCCCTACATTGACATATTTGATACCACTATGTTGATATATCTCAACGCATTTACCTTCTCCTATAAATCGACCATTGACAATTCCAGTGCATCTATCTCAATCTGTAGTGTTTTATTTTTTACTACTAGTTGTGCCAAGACCAGATTTGCACTTTCTGCTTCCTTTCTTGGAATCCTGGATAGTCCTGCCTAGTTCTCGCGGTCTTTGGTGATACTCGTTGCTTCCAACATATGCTCGAGTGTTTCCAATTTCTCCTGCACTATTTGTTGTTTCTCCTATTGATTCCTTGTGGCGTCCTCTATAAATTATTCTTTGACGTCCCTTACTTGGTAGCCTTTGTGGTCTGCATCATCATTAGTTAAGGTATAAACAAGGGTTTCCATCTGCTCTTTAGTTTTCTTATGTGCATTTCCTACCTATTACTTCCCCTTATCCTTTCCTTTCATGCCTTCTATTGGAACTATTTGTTCTGCTTCTTCCGTTGAGGGGCCAGGTGTATCTCCTACGCTATTATTTTTATTTTTCCCCTACTGTTCATATAGTTCCTCATCACTCTTATCCTTCTCTTCTTCCTTGTCTAGTGCCCAATTTTATCTAATGGGATTTTCCATCCTTCTTCTGAATCATTTACAATTTAACATGCATTCTCTGTTGTCAACCTACAATTGGTTGGAAACCATTGACGCATCTAGTCACTCTTGGCCTGCACCTACATGTGGTGCATTCCAAATTTAAAATGTGTAATATTCTTATGTTTTTCCACCGTCTCTACTGATATGCATGATGTGTGTGCAACCAGATATGTGATGTTTTCCAAGTATACATAGAATGTGACATTGTTGTCCAATTGTCTTCTTTTAATCATTTTATGCCATAAGTTGGCATATCTCCTGGCCATATTTCCTTTTCCTAATGTGTGCATGTGTTGATAGTATCTTAGTTATTTCCAACCAACCAGTGCAATCAAAATTAACAACCATGCATAATGGAACTTCGTGCCCTTTATCTAGGCATGAATGGAGTCCTACAAAATTTGTTTCACTAAAAAGGTAACTCGGTTCGTCTGAACTCCTTCAACACATTTCTCTACAGCTACAATTACTGCAGTTGGGACGTCATCCTTTCTACACTTGCAAAACAACTTACAATCCAACACCTATGTTGAAAACTAAACATTAGTGTCATTGATTTTATTCACATCTAGTCGCCTATTTCCCCTGAATGTATGGAATTTTTCATTCATCGATTATCAGAGGGATATCTCTCTTGCCTTATTGAACAAAAGGGTCGATCCTCGCTTGCCTTTCAGAGACATGTAATCCTTGCAATCAATGTAGTATTAATCAATATTGGGGGATCTATCCATAGTGTCCCCCCATGGACACGACTGAGAAACACCTTCAAACAAACTTTAATCTCCAAGATGCACCTGAAGTATGAGATTTCCAATGGATTCATTAAGTCTTCTTTCTCTAATCATGTCACCCACTCCTATGTCTCCAATAGGATTTCTCCCATGCGTGGTATGCTCCTAGTGAAAAAATTATTTTCCCTTGCCAACTACGATAATTTATGTTCCTCAGTGATGTCATGGTCCGTGAACTTAAGTCCATAAACCTTGTTGAGCGTTTCCCCTTCAATACTTACACCAATTGGAATTGGTGATGTCGACAATGGGTATTTCCCATTTGTTGGTATGTTGATTGGTGATGCGTTGTCGATCCTTAATGGAAGGTAATATTTTTGGAATCCCTCATGTGAAATTGAAGCTGAAGCTCTATGTACCTCCTAGACTTTTGGTGCATCAGCTAGCCTCTTTGAATGTTTACATGTTGTTGTTTATGGCGCTCCAACTTTCAGTGATCCCATATGTCTTACCCATACGATTCCTTAATTGGATATGTGTCTACTCTATGGTAGCTCTAGTTTAGCTCTAATGCACTCAAATTCACTTTTCTTTGCTCTCGTTCACTCACTCTTGCATGCAACAACGATTTATGTTTAGCGATCCTTCACCATTTTTGTGCCTCCTTGCCAATTGTGCATGTCTATGCATGCCTTAACTACCTTTTCCAATATGCCAATGTGGTTGATGAGTTATTAAATAAATGCATCTTTATTAGAAAATTAGTCGTGTGATTTTCCCTCGTACTACCAATCTGTCATGACTTATGGCGACTTTTACCATTTAAGATTATACGGTGTCTTTATGACCTATTATTACCCATGTGTAGTTGTTGTTTTCATGCTTTAATTATTTAAATGGTCTTATCAATGCCAAAATGTGCAATTGTTCTTGTTTCGTCATCGACGTGCTTCACAGTCTCTTTATTATACATTTTATTTCCTTAATCAACACAGTTCTATCCTGATGCACGATAATCTTTCCTTCTATGTATTTTTTTCTGCCTTGTATTCTATCATCTTTTTCTTTTGGGTATGCCTACTTTTTATTTGATTTTATTCCTTTTTCTACTCTTACTTTTTTCTGTGTTTTTCTTCCCTAATATGGTACAATTACTATGATACATGTGGTATGGCGAAGCCCAGATTATAGCGCAAGTTTTTGGTCATCTCTATAGAGTTTCATCCGACTTCCACTAACCATTCCTCCAAGGGATTCTCCATTCAAGGTTTCCAACTATGCAACACCTATCTTTGTTACATGTTAAATCACATATGGTCTTAACCAATGCATTCTAAACTTTCCTGGATGTTGTATGAACCCACTATCATAGAGTAGTACTAAATCTCCCACTTGGAACTTCTTTTGTTTAATGTGTCTATCATGCCAAGAATTTTATCTTTCCTTATGAACTTGCTGATGGAAACCTGTGATAAATTGATATTCCTCCAACTGTACCAACTGTGACAATATCTCCTCTACTATGTGAAAGTATGACATATCAATGATCATTGCAATGCATAGACTAGGTAAAATAAAATTCATTGGAATAACTGCTTCTTGTCCATAGATAAACCTGAAAGGTGTATGTCCTCTAAACTTTTTACTTTTAGTCCTGTAAGCCCATAACATTGTAGGAAATCTTAAGTCCCAATCATATCTCCCCACATTGCAAAATTTTGTCAAAGCATTCTACAAGATATTATTGAAAGATTCCATTATTCCATTGGATTGAGGATGATACAGTGTACTCTTCTGATGATGAATCTGAAACTCCTCATTCAATTTTGCAATTGTCTTATTAAGAAAGTGTGTTCCTTGATCAATGAGTAATATGCATGGACATCCAAATATTGTGACTACATTCTCAAACAAAATATTGTAGCAGTATCTGCGGTACAATATAGAACTAGTATTTCTTTTGCCCATGTTGTTACATACTCCATCACAATGATTATGTATCACGCTCCTGATGTTCTTGCTTGTGGGTCAATTGGCCCCACAAATTCTATGGCCCACTTATCAAATAATTGCAAGGTAATCTGTGGATTTAAAGGTATCTAATCCCTCCTTGATGGCTTTCCTCCTCTTTGACATACATCGCATGACTGGAAATATTTCTTAGCATATTTTTGGAGTGTGGGACACCAGAGCCCTGCGCGAAAAATATTTTATGAAATCGCCTTACCTGCGTAATGTCCTCCTGCAATCCCATCATGTGCTTCTGCAAGTATCATCCAGATTTCATGTTCCAATACACAATGTCTCAATATTTCATCTAAAACCAACTTGTATAAATTCCCTGCAATCAATTGATAGTATGATAATTTTACTACCAATTGTTTCTTCTACGTGATTGCCATATCTTATGGAGCCATTTTGGTGCTTAGAAATTGTATGATGTCTTAGAAGTAATCATCAACCATTTTAATTGCAAACAACTATGTGTTTGGGAAACTATCATCTAAATTTCATGCATATTCTCTTGATAATATGTGTGATAGATGATCCAGTCCTACATTCAACTTTCATGGTGTCACCACAACCTCAAAATCATATTCTTGAAATAACAGTAGCCATCTACATATCCTCCCCCCCAATAATGGCTTGTTCACAAAGTAATTTAGTGCAGAATGGTATGTGTACATATTAAAGTGAGAACCCAATAAATAATGCTTGAATTTATGTTATGCATATACCATTGACAATCCTTCTCATTCAGCAGTGGTATAATTCTTCTCTGTTATGGATATCCTTCTACTTGTAAACACAATTTGGTTATCTATGTCTCCCTCCCCTGGTTGAGATAGTATTGTGCCCAACATTATAGATGATTCGTCAAAATGAACATGGAACTCCTTGTGCCAATTAGGAAAGATCAAAATCGATGTTGTTACTAGTTTCTATTTTAGTGTCTCCAAGCCCTTCTGATAATATTCATTCAACTAGAACTTCACCTCCTTCTTCAAAAATATTTCCATAGATGTTGCAATCTGTGCATACCCTTTGATAAACTTCCTATAATATCTTGTGTGACCCAGAGTTTCCCTTAGTTGTTTGACTGATTTGGGTGGTTCTAACTCCAAAATTACTGCAATCTTGGTTGGATTGACTAGTAATCATTGCTTACATACTACATGGCCCAATAAGATTCCAAACAGTGCAAAAAAAACAAAAACATTTATTCAGTTTTAGTGAAATTTTACACTGTCTACACCTATCCAACATCACCCTGATTTATTATAATTGATCCTTTAGTAGAATGAACACAGTCTAATCATCTAATTATACCTCCAAAAACTTGTAAATAAATTTTTGAACGTTCCTACCACAACTCTAGAAAACATTGCAGGGGCATTCTTCAATCCAAAGGGAATTATTGTATATTGATAGCTTCCCCACTCTGTCGCAAACGTGGTCTTGTACCGATGTTCTTGTACTATTTTTATATAATGGTGCCCCAAGAATCCATCTATAAACAAGTAAGTCTATTGACCTCCTACATTCTCTAGTACCTCATCTGTAAATGGTGTTGGAAATGGATCATGTAAACATCCATCGTTCAACTTCCTCAGATTCATACAAATCATAATTCCTCCTGTCTTTTGTATTGCACCACCATTGGACCGATCCACTCTGACTCCTCCATAGGTTCAATGATTAATGTGTTCAAAATACTGTCTATTTCAACTTTCACCTTCTCTTTGTACTTTGGATTTAACCTGTAAGGCCTCTATCACACTAGCTTAGCACCAGGTTTTAATGTAATTTTCATCTCGCCTAAGTCTCTTTTCATCCCCTTCATCTTTGAGAATGTAGTTGAGAATAGGTCCTAATATTCTCCTAGCAAGTTTGCAATATTTTGTGCTATCTCATCACTCTAATAATCTCCTATCTACACAAACTTGGGATTTTCTGTCATCCCAATGTTTACATTTTATGTCTTTATAGGTTGTGTGTATGCAACAGACTCAAGATATGGCCCTTCTACTACTCGTTCTCCTTCTATCTCAGGTACTTGTACATTCCTGGGATCTTCTTCATCATGTTATTCCTTGGAAACATTATATCACTCCAATAACTCATGGACAGTCATCGAAGATGTGTGCGCATTGTAGACGGGTACCACCTCCATTTGTCCTTCTTTTGCAAATATTTTGGTTATAATATCTTGTAGTGTTGCATCTATTAATAGGGATTCATATTCAAATGTAAAGGTGTAACACCCTGATTTTAAACCTTATGAACTATAATGTATTATGTAATTGTGACTTAGGTTGGTGAGCCAGTAAAGTTGAAAAGGGGATAGAGTGCCTAGGAAATGTAATACATCTATTTACATTAATAAAAAAATCATTGCTGGCTGCAAGAAAGGCAAGGACAAAAGATAGATGGAGCTATGATTCCACGAGATATGGGGATTAAGTGGCTAAGTATTTTTATTATATTGTATTTACCCATAATTGATTTTATGGAGAAAAGTGGTTACATGAGCTTCTTGGGAAGAAGGCCATGTGGTTCTTGTTTTCATGTAATTATATAAACATACATTGTGCATTGTTTTGGGGGTTCATTTGTTCTTATTCATTCACTATTACATCCTTCTTACTCTTTCATTTTTGGTGCCTCATTCCTGCTAATTCACCTGCTCTTGGTATGAGCATGGAAAAAATGGTTGGAAGAGGAGAGCCATTTCTAGATGGATGTAATAAATTATTGATCATTCCAGGAGGGAATGGATGCTTGTGTGCATGAGATTGATTTCATTTCAGAAAGAACTATCCACAACTGATATTCCTTGGAGTTTCCAGTAGGGATATTTCCTGACCAGTAGCATTGGAGCCCTGGAGAGAAATGGAATAGCCTGAGGAACTTCATGGAAAAGAAAAGTGTTCATATCTTTGGGTTGTGCGTGCTGAGGGGGAAAGAGAGATGGAAAATTTAGGATTTGTTGTGTGTTTGATAAACCTAAGAGCTAGTTGTCCAACCATTGTATGTTTTATATTTGGCCTAGGACCCATCCTTGTGGATTCATATCCTTGGCTCGAGGGTGACCTGTTGTTGAGAGTAAATGAACAACAATGTCTATGGTTGGGAGGAACATCCTTGTTATGTATCTTTTTGGTGAATGTTTACTTGCAAAGATAAGTTTTCTCTATGTTATTTGTACATTCTCTTTTCCGTTGTGTATTTAATTATCTCTGAGATATGTATTTATAATGTTCTTGTATGCTGGTTACTTTTTTCGCATGGCACATTGTTTATTTATTTTATGTTGTAGCATGGATATTGATTTATGCATGTGAATATCTGATATTTGATTTCGAATTAATTATTATCAGAATTTGATATTGGTCCATAAGTGAATTTTTGGAGTAGCGTGGCTAGCCTCTAGGTGGCAGGGTATGTTAAAGATTAGCATGGCCAACCTGTGGGTGGTTGGGTATGTTACAGATTGATATTATATATTCTAGTTGAAACACTGGACTTATATGGGCCGAAACGGGTGAGAATCAGGTAGATCTGTTGTTATAGATTAAATTGGTACAATGTTTTGGAAAATGGGGGGAAAATTATAGTGAAATCCATAAATTCATGAGAAAATGCATGTTTAAATGATTCAGATTGTTTGAGAGGTTTAATGGACTTGATATGTGGATTTGAAGATATGAATTTGACTTGGAAGACTAAAAATTTCATATTTTTTAATGGTCAAGGTAGCGTGGGGAATCTTTCATAGAATCGATGACCAAGATCATGTTTGATATTGAGATTAACAACCCAGAGTCATTCTTTAAAAATTTAAAAATCTTAATGTTTTTGAATTTTGAAAAATTTACTAGATCAAAAGACGAGATTCATTTCGAGGGTTTGAGAAATGAGTTAAATTGACGATCCATGTTCATTTTCAGTCATTTGATAAGTTAGAGGAAATAAACAGTCAAGATTGAATCTTAGAGGTCTGAGAAATGCATTCCTAATAGGCCTTCAAGAAATGAAGTCTCAGAAGGACTTCAGAGTCGAGTATGAAGATAATCTAATATCAAGATATCAAAAGAATGAGAGTTTTTAGATCAGTTAGGATCATTCTCAACCGTCGGATCTTGCTGAGATGTGTTTTCAAAAAGGATTTTTTAGAATATCTTGTTCAAAACAGTTCTAATGGTATCGACCAAGAATATTTTTCGATACCCTTCTGGTTGGACTAGATAATATTGCATAATATTTTCAACTCCAAGTGATAAGGTATCGATCAGGAGTATTCTTCGATACCCTTCTGGTTGGAGAAACACAGATTACCTAATATTTTCAACTTTGAGTGTTCAAGTATTGAGAGGGAATATTCTTCGATATCCTCTAGTCGGAATAGTGAAACTTCATCAACCTTCTGAAATCTGAAGGAAAATGATGCAGGAGCATTGCTCCATATCAGGAAATGCGTCAGCGCATCAACAAGCTATCACATGAATGCACAAGGAGGAATGGATTCCAAGTGAAGAGAGGCGTCAACCCTCTCATTTTGAACCAAATTTAAAAAATTTCAATGTAATTAAATGTTGTAACTCTCAGGATAATCCGAGCCATGTACCTTTGTACAAGCTACATGTGAAGTATCCTTTAATGGATGAAAGGTAGATAGGCTTAGTTTTGATTCAGGCTAGAGGTCATTTATTGTAATTCAACAGAATTCAATGTGAGCAGGTAGATGGAGGGAAGGATTGAGGAGCCCCTATTTTGTAAAAAAATCTTGTATCAAAATTCATTAGTAATGAGGATATGTTAATGAGAAAGTAGAGAGAGTTCAAGAGAGGAGAGGAAAAGACATGAGACTCGGTTGCAGTCTAGACTTTGAAAATATTTGTACAGAAACATTCAGATATAATGCAAATTTTTCCTGCATATGAGTTATCTGTGTTTTTATGTGTGATGAATGTTCATTTTCTGAATGTTTTCTATGTTTATTCATGTATGTTGTAGATGTATGCAGATAGGTTTCATTTGTAGGATTAGATATATTTCTCTATCTTTGTAAATGTTTGGGTAGTTCTGGGATTTTAGTCTTGTGCAAGGAGTGCACACCAGAGTATTGAAAACTCTGTGAAGCCGACCCAAGGAGTGAATTTTCAAATCTATCTCAAGTTCAAAGAAGAGAATGCCAGGTGGGAACACCAAAGCACTTTCAAACTCAGAAATGAGAAGTAGTTCCAGGGAGTGCACATCGGAGTTGTTGAACACTCTGAAGAAGATATACCAGAGTTATTGAATACTCTAAGGGCTCTCCAACGAGTGAATTGAGAAAGTACAAGGAGTGCACGAGAAATTTGTCTAGATTTCTATGAGAAGGTTTCCATGAGGGAATACCAGAGGTTAAAAATCAGAAGGAGTAATGCAATTCTGCACATAGAACGCAAGGATGGCGCAAGTGCAATTTTTGAGTTCATGTTTCAGGACGTGAAACTGTGGAAGAAGTGCACAAAGCCAACACACTGCTAAAAGTGTTGGTTAACCTTAGAATACAGAGCGTAAGTGCTAGGAGGGCATGAGGAGTTGCTAAGAATACCAAAGGGACTGAACCCTTTGAAGTCCAAGCAATTAAAATCTCAGGAGATATAGCGCAAGTAAGCGCAATGACCCTGCAAGGTGTGAAAAGGTCAAGGACCTTCAAGGTTTAGATTATTGAAGAAGCACAAGGAGTGCACAAGTAATATTCAAAGGTATCAAGTGAAGAAGTCCCTGAAGGGTGTGTAGAGGCCGAGACCCTTTGAATTTTGGAGCATTTTAAGCTTAGTAGGTGTAGCGTTTCAAATATTGCAAGCAGAGGCCAACCAGACGTTCGTGCAGGAGAAGCATCGAAGGTTAAG
>JASDQU010304957.1:0-10260 GCA_032191745.1 Picea mariana
CCTACGCACACAAGGGTTAATTTTCATGCACTTACCTCTATATCCAACGGTTGTTGGTCCTTTGCGCTCATATCTAATGTGTGGGATCCATTCCTCTACTCTATGCTTCCTTTGTTCTGTTGGAAATTGATCTAATGGCCCAAGATCCTTCACACAACTGATCTAATAGTTTTTGTCGCTCCTCCTCCCAAGCTTTTGACTTCCTCCTCCTTGGAATATTTTGTCACTGTTCAAAGGCTTCAGCCTTTGACCTTTCTTCTGCGAGTCCGCCTCATGGATCTCATCTTCACTCTCGTAAGCATTGTCTCTTATGAGATTTAGGACTGATAATGAGTCTTTCTCCCACGCACTCCTTGCGTTATCTCTTCTGATATTTTTTATTTACTCACTCTTCTAAAGGTCTCAGCCCTTCTATTTCCTTTCAAAGGAAACGTTCGTGCCTTCCTAGCAACCTTCTTCTCAAAGCATACCTTGCTGGGAATTTTCTACAGAGTGTTCAATAGCTCTATGAGTATCTTCCTTTGATAATCTTCTCCCTGAAATCGAAAAAGAGTTCTCTCTATGCACACTTGCACTCGCTTGGCAAAGCCCTACAGAGTTCTCAATGACTCTATTTCTCTGTGAACTCAACACAGAGTTCTTCCTGTGCACTCCTTGCACTTTTGTTGATGAAGGTTCAACGATATCTCTCATGAGATTCTATGAGGTTAACTTCCCTCTGTCAATGCAATCCTTCCGGACAATGTGCACTGCTTGCACTCGAAAACTCAAAGAAGAGAAAAAATTGAAACTTATTCAATACTTCACCAATTTACGCATTCAGACCAATCTGATTTAAGAAAACGTTCATATTTCATTTTCTTTCTGAGCTCTTCTCTGCTCTGTAATTATTTTCTGGCACTAGCCCCTTTCTCTCAGTCCCCAACCCATGCGATCATGGGCCATGACCAAGAATTAGATCACTAGGTGCTTACTCGGGCCTTCGACTTCAGAAGATTTCAAAGCACCACACAACAATCTCTTGGATTTCCAGATTACTGAGCTCGCAATGTAGGGAGGATCAACTATCCACGTCTACTCAACATATGACGACTAACACTTACTATGGAACCTTTGGTGTCTAAGTCCCATGTCTTTCTGTCTTCAGGACTTCGGAGCTTTCGAAGATCTCGCATCCACACATCCGAACTGTTAATATATGAACATTCCCAATCACCCTTGCTGATGTCATTACGTCACATCACTTAACATTTTCCAATTGCAAGGGCATGCAACGGTGGTTTGGAGCAACCCGCCTTTCATCTTGCAATTCTTATGATGTTGACACATAACCCCTTGGTGAAACCGGGGTTTGGATTGCAAGAATTCCTTGAAGAATTAACTCCTGTGCAACTTGGATCCCTGCAATGCCTCCTAGCCATCGATATTGATGTATCGTTATCAACACTAGTGTTGGTCCTCCAACCTTTAACTACATTACGTAACCTCGGCCCCACTAACCCTACTCATACAGGATGCCACATGGTGAAATACTAGCGGCTGATACATGGCCCATTTAGATGGGTGACATGTGCCACATTCCAAATTCCATCTCAATCTTCCACAGGTTCGGAACCCACTTATATGTGGCACACAACCTGTGTGTCCATGTCAATCCAAGTGACATCATCATGAATCACTACTTCAGCTCTTCGAAAGATTTTTCCCTTCACTACTGTGTTTTCCCTTTTAACATTGGCTTGATCTAATGGCCGAGCTCTCCTCTTCAGATATACAGTGTAGATCCACTTCGTAGCTTCGGGCTTCAGCCCTTCTTTTATTTCTGGTAGCAGACTTCATTGAGGTCATGAAGTCTGAAGGGATTCTGGGTTAACCCTTCTACACCTTCTCCAGATCTGACGGTCGTAAAGGATTTCCCTTCCTTCTGAACAGATCCTATGGCGTAGAAAAAACTCTCTTACTCTGTGTATTTCCAAAGGAATTCACGGCTAACTACCTCACAACATTACCAGATCTGACGGTCGTGAAGGATTCTCCTTCTCCCGAACAGATCCTAAGTTCCACATTACTCTGCGACCCAACACCACTTCTATCATGGTTTTATGATACCACTACTCCTCCTGAGCTTTGTAGGATGACCAAGGTAACTCCTTGGCACTCAGGAAGGTTATGAGGTCTGAAATTGGTCTCTCCAGACACAATTCCCACCTGAAAACTCGGTCAAAATACCATTTATCCGACCCATCTAGGATCATCGTTGAAACCTTGGCTCTGATACCAATTTATAACATCCCCAGCCATCAACCGACCTGGGCAATGCCACCACTCAGACACTTCACTTAGCTCTAATACCAAACTGTAGCATCCCTGATCAACACAGAGACCGGGTAATGCTACCACTGCGGAATGTACACTTATATAATATATGAATTTTAGTCGAATTAAAACACTTAATCAAAATAATCACAGAATTACTACTACCATATAGAATCAATGGAATTAATAGTAGTTCATATATGCAACAGAATACATGATAACATTCAAGCATCACAGACATGCATAACATATAAATTAAGCACATAATGATAATTATCTTTTCAATTGGAGTAATACCACCAACTACGTGTGGAACTTCCATGAACGTCCCAACTATAAACCACATTTCTCATCACGCTTAGCAATGGGTCACCCCCGAGATGGGACTAAGCTCCACGTAGGGAAAGGGAATCCTAGACTAGGCTAAGGTTACAAGAAACTACACAGTGCAACTGGAAGGATTCTCTCTGGGATCCTTCTTATTCCCGCTACTAATGGAATCTCATTCCCCACATGCATGTCCCACTCCAAGAGTATACACCTTCACTGTCACACAGTCCATCGGATGCTTCACCTTCCTTGCCTTAGGCTTCAACAACAGACTGGACCGGAATTGTCAGAGCTTTGTAGTTGGTGCTAGACTCTCTCTAGGAGAAAAACACATCCCCAACAAACTCTCTCACCTGGAGAGAGTTTCTCATAGGCTTGAGAACCTACCTCTTCTACCATGGCCCTGAGAACCCGCTTCTTCAACTAGTTTCAACTCAATTCCCGCAAGGTGAGGATAACAACAACAACAATAGAAATTCGGTTAACTCACAGTGACAACAACAACATGAATTTGGGTATGGACATCTAAAAACGACAACAGTACAAACTAAGACATGACATTGTTTAGACATTTACAGGGTGCTCGGACTTCACAGGAGACATGGCTCGGTCCACGCGCTTGACACTGGTTTCAAGGTGCATGACAAGGAATCAACGCAGAGGTCGATCACAGAGCTAAACAAAATTCACAAAGGATGGGGAATGGAAAACCAACTCAGGTGGAGGATGGAAGAATGAGGATCGAACCCCTAACGTGATTGACTTCTCCAGCTTTAACTACATGTGCCTAGGTCGACATCTGTCTTCCTGGAGCTGCATGCACTCCATTTTGCATATGTTCCTTTTACAGGAACTTAGGACAACACTCAACATGCCACCTTATCCTTTTAGGAAATAGTAATAAATTACTATCCCCTTTGGAGGTAAGCCCCCTAGATTATCCCCTACACCCAACAATTAGCCTCCTCTCCCTTACCCAGCCTTGTGGAAGCTTAGTCCCGATCACTCTTTCTTCGTGGTCGGTCTGCACGTAGCGATGTTTATATTTTATTAATGATCTGTATAATTACATATACAAAATCATGCTCCTGGCCTTTAACACCTGGGCTCTCTAGCCTAATCACCAAACAAGGCTTCTAGCTTGTTATAACTCAGCTCACCATCCTACAAAACATATTTACAATACATAATACAACTTGGGAACATCCTTGGGGTATTACAGTTCTTCTGTACTTCTTTGTAATTGTGGGTTCTACACTTCTGAGGATGTTTGAAGCCCTACATATCTTCCAGGTGGATAGTGGTGACCTCCCAGCTAATCCAACTAGCTTATTTTGTATGTTTTCATGTCAACACATCTTGTTGTACTTCCAGAGCCATTTTGGCGCCTTAAACAATGGTTTTTTGGTTCGCCATAGTCAAACTGTAGACGTAGTCAGATTTTGATGGTGTAATGTGTATTTCTCTAAAATACCTTTCCAACGGGCTATCACGCACCTAAAATGGAGTTCGTATGCAAAATTTATGACCCCAGAGCATCATTTTAAACATTATTCTCAAACAAATTCATGTAGTAGCCACATCTCTTCTCAAATATAGCTACCACCATTTGAGCAAGTGTTTTAGTTCTATAGTTTTACAGTTTCACTTATTTCATTTATTCAATATAAGATATTGTTCACTGGATATTTTTGTTGTTATTCATAAATCTGTATTAATTGTATTAAGTTTTTTAATCAGTTTGTTCCGCTCCTAAATCCGGATCAAACCATTTTGGATTTTTATGTAATTGGGCTAAATTAGGAAAAATTTGGCAAAAGCTCCAATTTTTACAATGTAATCCATGTATAATTAGACAAGGAATAGTTAAATTACATGTATATAGGTTGAATTGATGCCTATAGGGATTTAATTGGACACAATGAAGATAATTATAGAGCTTCAATGGTGGCTATGAAAAACTATTCAAAATTACAAAAAAAGGAAATTTTTGGCAAAATTAAGAAAATTTGAAATTTGGAAAAATTGGAAAACTTTGGTTATTTTCCATAGAGTGACGTTAGCATGACATGGAGCTCCCTACATGGGAATTAGTTTGGGGGGAATAAGTATTACATGGAAAACTATTGAGCCATAGAAGACGGATAGGTAGTTATATTCATAATATGGGCACTTAAAAGTGCACATAAGAAGGTAGAAGGAACCTGCAACTTTTAGTGCTAAAAGAGGTATTTTATCCAAAACTTCAATGGGCTGTAACTAGTATATTGTACCTTGGATGAAGGTGAAACTTCTTCAATTTGTCAAAAATATGGTCATAGAGGAACCCAATTAAGATCCTATCAAAACTCCAAAGGAGAAGGTGCAAAGATGCATGGTCATAGATAAAAATTACACCTGGTTGAAGGGTGTACAGAAGGAGAAAATGGGTAATGATTAAATGGCCATAATGTTTTGCTCAAGACTCATAATTGAGGAAGAAAGAATTCATTCTCAATTTATTGAACATAGGAGTCTAAATAATCACCCATAAATGTGAATTGAGCTACATAATACAAAAGGAATTGAAAATAATGTTTTTTGGTGCATTTAAAGGGAATAATGATGCATGAATTTATAGATTTGTTAAATTCTTCAGTCTAAAAAATCCTATTGCATGCAAATTTTTCATATTTAAGGGAAATAGATCAAATCAGAATCAACGGTGAGATCAGAGACATGGAGGAGGCACAAAGGACTTATAGACATGAGGATGAAGTCATGGGGTTGTGTGTCAGCATGGGTAATACTGGAACATAATCAAATGGGCATGGAGAAGGGAAGGAGGAAAGCATGAATTTGGTGGAGACTATAAATATTCTACAAAGAGATGTGTTGAGTTATAAATATGATAATGAGAGGCTTATGAAATCCAAGGAGTACAAGATGGCATCAACATCAGGTTGTTGTAGAGTTTGGACAAAACAGACAAGAAGGTGGATAAGGGGGAAGACTCAAGCAAGTCAAAGAGCCACAAATATCATGATAAAATAAGAGAAACTAGAATTTTTGATAGACATCACCATCACTCACCAAGGCATTTAGTTATAAGAGAACAAAATAGTTCAAGTCCATCTCCTATTAGAAAGCATAAGAGGAGGTCTAGGGTAGATGAACTATAAGGAGAAATTAATAAGAAMAAGCATCATACCTTTGGTGGTGAGAAAAATAAATATGAGAATGAAGAGACTTGGCTGTTGGGGATGAGGAAATATTTTCAGTTGCACAATTATTCCCCCCAGGTAGAACGAATAGTTGCCACTTACGCGATGAAGGGAAAAACATCAATGTGGTGGGATTAGTTTGTACAAGTACAACACATTGATGAAAATAAAATTACTTGAAGGCAGTTCAAAAGGAATTTTCATAAGAAATACTTAACCAAGCGTTGTTATGATAGGAATATTAAATATTTCTTTTAACTCAAGCTTTAGAGTATTTTTGACGGGATATTTCCCCCATGACTTTAGGTCAGGTCAAACAAATCGAGACCTGATTGAGAAGACTAAAATATTCACTCACAAACAAACGTGAAAACTGAAAAAATAACTAATTTTCTCTAGAAGAGAGTAGGGAAAGAGAGAAGGAGAAAGTGTGCACGTTAAACCCTTTGTTTGATGTCAATCGTTGTTGCTTTTTTTCGAAGCACTCTTAACCTTTTCCGGAACAAGCCTTCAAAATGAAATCAAGAAAAATGTTGCAACCAGGTAGTTACGTAATCAAGTAGCATATATATCATGTATTATATCCAAAGAAAGTATTAAGAATGATAACATACAATATTACAATGAACACAAAATTGGAGGGAAAGATAACTCTTCTATTGACACCAAATATCAAAGTTAGTTACAACTTGATTCACTTGTGAAACTACTTCGGAGCCAACCACTTGGGTTCCTCCATAGATCCTTCAAGCATCTACTCAACGATGAGGCTCTTCCTTGGATACCCCAAAAAGGATAAGGAGACACCTTATGACTATATAAGAAGGAAGAAACAATGGAAAATAAGTTTTCAGGTTGGGGGATGATACTCAAAGGATAAAATGAATAGGGAAGATTTCTAGATTTCAACAGCATAACCTTGCACCAAAAGTCATGTCATCATTATAGCCCTCAATGGTGCTTTATATCTTCCCAAAGGGGTTATGGAAGTTGGAATCCATTTTTTACAGTCATGGGGATGTTGGGAAATGAGTCGAACCAAAAAACCCACCCGAAAACTCAAAATTATTTTCTTAAAATTCAAGATAAAAATAAGCCAAAAATGCTTGGAAACACAGAGAGACAAGAGGATTTATTTTTTTATTTCATAAATAATATGAGCCTACAAACTGTCTCAACCCCAAACAAAAGAATCTTCTAGAACTCAGGGAGACCTCAAAACCACAAGTTTCCTGTAGGAAAAGGAAAATCTTTTGAAAAGATTCTCGAAAACAATAGAGATGCATGTTGTGAATGGCCAACCTGTGTATTGATCCAGGTGGATATTGGTGGCCACCCACCTGTTTCAACTAGATCCTCTTTAAATTTTAGTTCAACACCTTCTTCTATACTTCTTTGTAATTGTGGGTTATACTCTTTCGTGGCTGTCTAAATCCATACACAGGTTCCAGGTGGAGATTGGTGGCCACCCACCTAATCCAGATAGCTTATTTTGGATGTTTTCATGTCAATACATTTTTTTGTACTTCCAGGGTCATTATGGGGACCTAAACAATGTTTTTTTGGATTTCCACAGTCAAACTATAGACAACATTAGAATAATGTGTATAATGTGTATTTCTTGAAAATACCTTCCAATGGGCTATCTCCTTCCTAAAACAGAAGTGGTATGCAAAATTTACGACCCTAGGAAGTTGAGGTACCAACTTACCCATCGGGGCCCACATAAATTTTGTGTTTCATCTCCTAGGGTTAGTCTTTTGGATGTCTATGGTTTTTGAATTCATGAGTAATGTTAAAAAGGCCTCTAGAGCCTCATTGTAATCATTCTGCTCAGACGGATGCATGTAGCATCCACATCTCTTCTCAGAGATAGCTACCACCAGTCAAGCAAGTGTTTTTCAGTTTTACAGTTTCATCCTATTTTATTTATTCAATAGAAGTTAGTGTTCATTGCATATATGTTGTTGTTCTCCATATCTCTTTGTTATTGTATTTAGTTTGTTATTCATTTTGTTCTTCTCATATATCTGGATCAATGGTATCACAATGGTCTACTCTTCATTTATTTTTCTTCGTGCATGTCCCCGACAAGATCTGGGTACAAGAATTTGGAGCTTGAACTAGTCGATCCTTTGCAAGATTAGTCGCACCAAGCCCAAAAATAACCCATGGGGGGGAAAAATAAATATGATGGAGAAGGAGATCCTTTTAAAATTTTGCTCGAGGAATCCCTTACGCGACAAAGGAATGAAATGATGGAAAAAATTGCATAGATCCTTCAATGACTGCCCATGGGAGAGGCACCTTCATCAAGAGGCGATGCAACCCCCTTCAAGGTATAGGTAAATTTTGATATTCCCTTATTTGAAGGATTGATAGATGCAGATTTTATAGATAAATGGTTGAATCTGCTCAAAGGGTATTTTTCGATCCACAATTTTTTCGACAGGGAAAAGATTACTTTTGTAGTCCTCAAGGTAGTCCCATGTGTTAAGGACTGGTGGGATACTTACTCTGAGAAAAGGGCCATAGATGAATCTGCAATATTTGTGGTCTCCCCACATGGGATTCCTTCAGGGATTCCATTAAAGAACAATACTGCCCTTTTGGAAGCTACGAGGACCAGTACACAAGACGGACCACCCTGTGTCAAGAAAGGGACCAGACAATACCAGATTTCACCAATATTTTCCATACCCTTCACACCAAATTGGGTATCAAAGACTCTGAATGACATCCAGTGCTAAAAAACTATTCCTGTCTTCATAAATACATTCAAAAAGAAATGGATTTTCTGGAAATCGCATCAATGGGTATGGATTATAGATATGTTGTCAAGATCAAGCAAAAATTTAAGCAAAAGAGGTGAGAATTTGGATCTGCAAAATACTCACAACTGAAGCAGGGTAAAGGCAGACCAAACACACAAAAAAAGGGACAGTGAAAAGATGGCCACTCTAAGGAAAACCAGTGAAATCCACAACATAAGAAGGGTAATCAAAAGTCAAAGAAGGACACGAGAAAATGGTGTGAGTACCATAAAATCCCTTAGCACAACACCGAAGAATCTCACTCCAAGCAGTCACTAGTGGTTGAACTAAAAGCTTTCGATTCAAAGGAAGATTATGACTCTAAATCAAATATAGAAGGAGGCAATCATATTATTTATTTCGAACCCAGTGCCACTGTCGCTACCACCAAATTATAGCCAAGTGAACCAGTAGAACCAAAGGAAGGGGAACACCTCTTTCATTCACATATGTGGGTAAAGGGGGCTCTGCTTCATTTAATTGTCGATAGTGGAAGTTAGAAGAAATTGATCTTAGTAGAGGTCATAAAGTGGCTAGACCTTTCGATGACACTGCACCTACATCCCTACACCATCGATTGGCTTCGCCAAGGAAGATATATCTGTGTCAACCAATAGTGTTGTCTGCCCTATTACATCAAGCCCTTCAAAGACAAGGTATTGTGTGATACTGCTCCCCTTGAATTTTGTGATGTTCTTTTAGGAAAACAATATTTTTGGAAGCAACATGTTGTTTATGATTATAGAACCCGTAGTGTTATTATTACTTTTGGTAGAAAATTGTATAGGATACCAGAGGTAGCGTCACCTACCGCTATTTATTTAATCTCTACTAAGCAATGCAGTAAGGTCATTTCACAGACCGAGAATTTCATCTTCTTTGTGATCCATTCTCATAGTAAGTCGAAGGACATCCTCACATCCATGGCCTCTACACAGAGCCTCCCTTTGCAGCAAAAGAAAGTGGATGGGATCGTGGAAGAGTATAGAGACATATTCTCCTCACCCACTGGGGTACCGACACACTTCCAAGTTAAGCATCCAATTGATCTAACCCTCGAAGCACCTCTACCTAATGGACCAGTCTAGCATCACTCACTGATGGAAAATGATGAAATCAATAATCTGATCTAAGATATGATTCAAAAGGGGCACATCAGACCCAAATCCTCCCCTTGTGGAAGCACGATTGTACTAGTGTAGAATAAAGATGGGACCTGGTGACTCTACATTGATTAGAGAGAATTAAACAAAATCACAGTCAGGAACTGGTACCCAATCCCCCGAATTTATGACCCTCTTGATTAAGTCAAGGGGGGAAATTTCTTCAACAATATTGATCCAAAGTCTAGCTACCACCAAGTTCCCATCGAGCCAACTGATGTATGGAAGATAACTTTCAAATCTAAATAAGGTCTCTTTGAATGGTTGGTCATTCCCTTTGGCTTAGCAAATTCACTAGCCACATTCATGAGGCTGATGGATGATGTATTGAAACCCTTCACCAACTCTTTTGTGGTGGTTTATTTGGATAACATCCTCATCTTCAGCAGAACTTGGGAGGAGCACATGCAACATATTCAACATGTTTTGAGTACT
>JASDQU010304959.1:1748-12048 GCA_032191745.1 Picea mariana
TTGAGTTGGTTGATATTCTTTGTGCCAAAGTTTCTGTTTCAATTTGAGAAACAAGTATATTGGCTAAACTACCAAAACCAGTATTCACTTGTTCAAGTTCTATGATGTCTACAAAGTTAGGGTCTCCTAATGGTGGTGAAAATACAAAGGTTGTGTTGGTTGGTTCTATGGAAGGCTTGAGTGGAATTGCTTCCTATCCCACTATTATTGATGCTTCAATTTTCTATTCTATAGTGCTCCCAGTTTTAGTTTCTTCAGAGAATGCTTTATTTCTTTGGGTTGAGATATCCCCTTCTTTTCAGTAACGGTCTGCAGAGTTTATAAGTGGAGTATTCCTTCCCCCAAAAAGGTTAGAAGGAACCTTGGTTGAAAGGTTTGACTTGGTTTTAATGTATCTTCCTTTTGGGTCCCTAGGTTTGTTCATGAAAACAAAAAATAAAAACCACCATTGGGTTTGGGGGAACCTACTATAACAGATGCACAGGTTCTTACCTCTCGTCTTAAATTCTCCCCACCACCAAAATAATGCTAAGGTTCAACAATGATCTATCTCCTAATTATTTCCTACCTTGATACAACTCCCCAACAACGACGCTGAAAATGATGGGTGTTCTATATGTACTAAATCCCTCAATTAAATTGTCAACCCGGGGTAAGTAAACTTAGAGTTGTATCACTATATGTTCCAAGGCAGAAAACCTATAGGAAGTATGATATAACTAAGGAGATGGTCTATCTAAGGGTTAATCTACTTAAGCAAAGACTATCAATGAGAAAACCCTATTAAATAACTTGAACTATTTACCCTAAACAAATTTTAAACAATGGATCGATCAATTGTTCCTAAAGAAGAAAATCAAAACCCTACTTTGAACAAGTTAACCTATTTAATCTAATGAGAAATAACAAGTAATCTATTCAATATATTAAATTTAATGAGCAACAACAACAACAACAAATTAATCTAATCAATCTATTCAATCTAATGAGCATCAGAAAGTAAGCAAGTAAGCAATCAAACAACTAACCTAGTAAAACTTATTCAGCAAGTCAACTAATCAAAACTATTCAGCAAGTAAACTAATCATAACTATTCAAAAAGCAAACTAATCAAAACTATTTAGCAAGTAAACTAATAAAAAATATTCAACAAGTAAACTCTATTATTTAGATAAAACTCATAATCATTTCTAATCTGCAAAGGAAAATCTTAACCTACTTTAATCAAAAGCATCATGATAGTATTCAAATATTAATCAACAACTATTCTTAATCTATAATAACAAGAACTTCAAAGATGATGATTATGTCTTATGTGCCTTATGACATCAGGATGACATATAATAGTTAGTGATATCTCAAGAGGAATAAATTCAATATTAACTTCTATGGAGAAATGAAAAGTATGAATCAAGCAATCTAACGAGAGCTTAGCCATTGTTACGAGGAAAATATCTCTACGGCTAGGGTAAACCACAACATATGAAAACAACTACAGAAATTAACTCTATCCCAAAAACATGCTATATAAACCAATATGCAAGCGAGATAAGAAAGAGGCCTACATCGTCCAGATGTTCGATGAAGTCCACCGTTGAGAAATTGAAACCAAAGGTATATACCTGCAACTAGTTCTCAACAAACAAGAAAAGAAATCATATGGTGATAATATAAAAGGTTAGCACATTAGATAGCATAATCCATTAATATACATAACAAATATGCCCATGTATAATAACTCATATATTTGCAAGATATCAATTGGACGAGAAAGGAGTATTTCTATTAATAAATGATCAACATAAGTGAAAATATTATAGACTTCCATGTCGACATGGTTCAGAACTGAGAAACTAAGTTCCTTCTAGCAGGGCCTCCACCACTTCAATCCTCTACCAAAGGTAAGCTCATAAGAGAGAAACAATTAGGTTCTCAATCAATAAGGGAAGATCTTGGGGGTTGAACATTGTGTTCAGAATTAAAGAACAAAGAGATGTAGACTCAATATGAAGTAAATAATTTCTCCAGAGTAACTTTCTTCTCAAAGTTGAATTATTTCTCTTTCTTTCCATAGCTCGGAATTGGCCTATGTATAGCCTTCAAAATGGAACTGAAGGGACGACTCAGAATGTTTCTAGTATATGGAAGGCAAAGGATCATATATCTCCTGTTGTGACATGGAAACCTAACATTAATTTTCATATTCTGACACAAATCCCAATGTATGTGGACTGTAGTGGAGCAGCCTGCGTATACACATACTGTATAGTGTGAAAGATGCATACATGTGGAAAAATATTATTTTTGGTTATGGATGTTATAAATAGGGAAGATAAGTATGCATAGGGAAATGGAATAAGGCCCTCTGTGCAAGATTGCATAGGGTGAGGAAAATCTTGCTATAACATATGCCCCCTAATGTGTGAGGTCAGAGGAGTATTTGCAACGGACGAAATACATTATAAACAACCCATAAGTGGAGTGGTAGGGGACCAGTTGGATGACCTAGATGCTCATTACATTCTTCACTGACTTTGCATAGATGGCTGCCAATAAAATTACACTGCAGATCCATGTGAAAATATCCCAAACAAGTGTTTGTGGCCATGAATAGGAAAATACAAATGTGGTTACATGATAGTAGCTGTCATAGTCATGAAAAAGGCCCAGTAGAGCCAATCTCAAAACCAATATGAAGATATCTGTATACCATGGAGTACAATATGATCTTCCATGATCACTGAAGTCATATAGGTACTGGTTCAATGAAAAAGAAGGAACAACTCAGGAAAGTTGCGACCACATAGTGATGTATTCAAGTCTTCTACGCAATCTGCCAAGGGTGCAAGTCTACATCATGTGAATAAAGGATTTGAGGTTGAACAAAATGAGACATTGTTTGATTACCAGTCATTGAGGTATACCATTAACAAATGCAAGACAACCTACCGATAATGAAAGTAGGTATCAAGGCACCGATTACATTCTTAAAAGTGTGAATAAAGGAGCTAGTGTCAAACACCTTAAGAATCCATTGATAAGGAGACATTGTTGTATTCCCAACTGTCGATGGTGAGAGAGCCTACCACTAATGACATCAAGCCTCAAGGTAATCATAAGACTCTAGGTCCCGTTTCCATAATAAATGGGCTGAATTTGATGGAAAGAGACCCAGTGAAAGGAGAGAATTAAGACATCTCTCATCAGTCAGCATGAAGTACAAAGTAGGATCTTCATGATTTGGTGGAAATCACAAGAAGAACATGTTAACGAACCAATGACCCTGTGAATATTTCGCATGTGCCAAGTGCAAGCGGTACACAAAAAATACCCTCTGAATAGCAGCCAATGATGAAAAATGTTGACAAAGGCGAGGAAACCACCAATAAGGATAACAACATACAATACACTGTACGAATCCCAATGTTTGAATATATGTATTGCCTTTGAACACAAGGGAAACCACCCAGTCAATGACCAATGATGAAATGTCGACTGTCGGGTTCAAGGTTACCTACCAATGATGAAAGTAGGGCTAGGGTGCATGATAGGACTTACAACATCATGTGATTCTAAGACAAACTGAGGGTATGGACGACGTGAAAAGTCAAGAGTTATGAGGAGTGGTCGACACAAGTTGATAGAATTCCTTTGAAAAAGAGCATGAAACATATGGAGGACTCTGATAGAATAGACCTAATGATGAAACCATGAGATGCAGGAGGCATCAATGAAATTCTCTATAGGGGCTGGAAGAGTAACCAGTTGGTAGAGAAGACTTTGTAATTAGATCAACTTCTTAAGGCCATGCTAATACCAAACTTATTATGATGAATAGACTAAATAACTTTGTGCTTTGTTCAAAGGCGACACGACTACTACCAACATAAGATAATACTTCCTTCTCGCCCATCATTTTTTTTTTTTCATAGACAAATGAATTCTATGATACAAAGGAGGAAACGAGTTTCGCACGTAAGAAAAACTAGTTCCATTAGTGGAACATACCTATGTGCAATTCAAGGAGATGCATGTGGGAGATGGACACTCAAGGGAATTTTCCCTCCTAGGTATAGGGTGTCAATTTGTGAAGGATATAAACAAGGCTTTGTTTGGTTGAGGATTCAAAACTGCTAAGGCAAACAGTTTATAACGCAAAGCGAGAACCAGCTATAGGCTCAATACTGCAAGTAAAGGCATGAGATGCAATCACAACTTAACACCAAAAAAATTCCTTTTTTATGACTTTTAGTCTACTTGGTGTGAAAAAGGGATAAACTTGTGCCAAATAGATGTATTTTCAAATCCAATTTACGATTGTGAAAGAGACAAGTTCACTCAGAAATATTTTCACTTTTTGGAAATGAATCTGAAAAGAGATTAAGTAAGACTTGTGACCTTTTAAGTCCATCTTAATGAGTGTGAAAGGGAAAAATCACTCGACAATATTTTACCTTTTTAAAAATGAGCCAGAAAAGAGATTAACTAAGACTCATGACCTTTCAAGTCCAATTTAATGAGTGTGAAAAGGACAAATCACTCAATAATGGGGAAGGCCAAGAATCCCATGCAGGACTTATGTGAAAGGTTAGCGACTTACGAAGAGATGACACAAGCTTGGGAAAACCCAAAGCTTTCCAAGTTGAGGACGATAAAATACTTGCAGTGGTTATCTTATCTACAATATATCGAAGAATTCCCCTTATCTAGAAGGGTGTATGAGAAAGAATTTGAGGCTCTACAATATCATTCCAATCAAAGGAAACTACCCTAGGACTTGGAGGGAGCATACTCAAAGAGAGTGGAATGATCCCTTGTGTAGAAGGTATAGAACTAGAAATTCTAAGGACATGGCATAGAAGGTATACAACTAGAACCAGAAGAGTGGGATCGATCGAAAATTTCATCAGTGCGACCACTCCCTTAGACTTTTCACTCTCTAAGAGAAGAGTGGGGTTGACTGAAGATTGCATCAGCATGACCACTTCTTCAACCATTGGTTGAATAGGACGTGCAAAAACAAGGTCAAGAGATGCATCACCCCCAAAACTAGGAGTGATGTCGGTCGAAGCTTGCATCGACATGACCATTGGTTGAACATGATGTGAGACAACAAGGTCAAGAGACACATCACCCCCAAACATAGGAGAGGTGTTGGTGGAATATTTCATTGACATGACCACTAGTTGAACAGAATGTGAGAAAACAAGGTTCAGAGATGCATCAAACCCTAAAGGAAGAGGGGTGTCAGTCGAAGATTGCATCGGCATGATTGTTGTATCAACCAAATAAGGAACAAAGTGTGGGGAAACCATAGATGAATCACAACCTGAAGGGCCCTCAAGTGATAACCATGCTTCTRGTATCCTGATAGTAGYAGGACACAAAYGAGTAAGGTGACTTCTTTCAAAATTCCTRCAAAGAAATTCGGCCTTACGTCTGACACATCTAGGMTTCTCAATTGTATGAATGCCCCCAACATGATTTGTAGTGGCTAGTGACAAATATCCAACATAACTTGCAGAGGTTGGTGATGTATGTGCAGTGTGACTAGTAATGACGAGACTTGTGCCCCCGACATGACTTGCAGCGGTTGGTTTCTAGTCTTCAACATGACTTGCAAAGGTCGTTGACCAATCTCCAACATGACTAGATGTTACAAGGAAAATCTCTCTATGTCTAGGGTAAACCACAACAGACGGAAACGACTACAAAAATCAACTCTATCCCAAAAGCATGCTATATAAACCAATATACAAGGGAGATAAGAAATAGTCCTACCTCATCTAAATGTTTGATGAAATCCACCATTGGGCACTTGAACCCAAAGCTATATACCTGCAACAAGTTCTCAATAAACAAGGAAAACAAGCATATGGTGATAATATAAAATGTTAGCACATTAGATAGCATAAACCATCAACAAACATAACAAATACGCCCATGGATAATAACTCATATATTTGCAAGATATCAACTAGACGGGAAAGGAGTATTTATATTAATAAATGATCAGCAGAAGTGAAAATATTACATACTTCCTTGTCGACATGGTTCAAAATTGAGAAACTAATTTCCTTCTAGCTGGGCCTCCACCACTTCAATCCTCCACCAAAGGAAAGCTCATAAGAGAGAAACAATAAAGTTCTTAATCAATAAGGGAAGAGATTGGGTGTTGAACACTGTGTTGAGACTTAAAGGACAAAGGGATGCAGACTCAATATGAAGTAAATAATTTCTCCAGAGTAACTTTGCTCTCAAAGTTGAATTCTTTCTCCTCTTCCCATAGCTCAAAATTGACCCATTTATATCATTCAAAATGGAACTAAAGGGCCAATTCAAAACGTTTCCAGTATATGGAAGGCCAAGGATAATGGATCTTATGTCGTGACATGGAAACCGTACATTTGATTTCATTTTCTGGCACACATATTGATGTACGTAGGCTGTAGTGGAGCAACCTGCGTATACACATGTTGTATAGTGTGCAAGATGTGTACATGTGGAAAAATATTAATTTATGTCTCTGGATTTTATCAACATAGAAGATAAGTCTGCAAAGGGAAATGGAATAAGGCCCTTTGTGCAAGATTGATAGGGTGAGGCAAATCTTGCTATAACACTAGCAAAGGTTGGTGATAAAATGTCAGTATGACCTACAATGACTGGACTTGTGGTGGCGGTGGGTTGTGGCATTTGAGAAAAAGGTCCAAGGAAAGATTGGTTTTGAGAAATTGAAGGCTAGGAAGGATCCTGGTTTATACCCTATCCCTGTCCGATAGGATAGTATCCTCCTCCATACTGATTCATAAAGGGTTGTAAGGGCATCGACACTGAAGTAGATGTCTGCGAAGAGGAAAAATCATGATAAGGATTATTTGATTGAGGTTACATGTTACCCCCAAATGAAGGAACTTCATGAAGGGGGTTTCCCATACTATAAAAATAACTTCCCACGGATGAAACACTAGGGGACAGATGAAGGTCCTCCATGGGAAATTTTTTCAAAGGAACCAACATATCGAAAGAAGGATAAGTGGGAGGAGTGTAATAAGTAGAATTATTGCCTATTTGGGCACTTGCTTCTCGCAAAGTGGATTCGTAGGAAGGAAGATTCCAACCTCCTACCATAAGAGTTGTTTGAGGGATATGACTCCCACCAAACATAGAGGGATAATAAGGAGGCATCATGCCCCCAGACCCAAAAATTGGATTTGCATAAGGAGGTGAGACAGAGGACAGAAAATGCGAAGACATGTTTGGGATACCATGAAAAAAATAATTATAGACCCAAGGCATGGATTGAGCATCATAATTTTGCATACCTATTATAGAAATATTTTCCTCACCCTATGAAATCTTGGAGAGAGGGACTTTTCCCATTCCCCCATGCAGACTTACTTTCCCTGATTGATAATTCCAGAGACAAAAGAAAATATTTTTCCACTTGTATGCACCTTGAAAGCTATACAACATGCATATATGTTGGTTGCTCCACTACAGCCCGCGCACATTAGGATTTGTGCCAGAAAATCAAAATTAAATGTCAGGTTTCCATGTCATGACAAGAGATCTTTGATCCTTGGCCTTCCATATACTAGAAACGTTCTGAATCAGTTCTTCAGTTGCATTTTGAAAGCTATAAAGAAGCTAATTCTGAGCTATGGAAAATAAGAGAGAATTCAAATTTGAGAGCAAAGATACTCTGGATAAATTATTACTTAATTATTGAGTCTGCATCCCTTTGTCCTTAAAGTCTGAACATAATGTTCAGCCCCCAAGCTCTTCCCTTATTGATGGACAACCTATTTGTCTCCCTTATATGAGCTTGCCTTTGGTGGAGGATTGAAGTGGTGGAGGCCCAGTTGGAAGGAACTCGGTTTCTTGGTTCCAAACTGTGACGACATGGAAATCTGTAATGTTTCACTTATGTTGATCATTTATTAATAGAAATACTCCTTTCCCATCCAATTGATATCTTGCAAATATGTGTTAGGATCCATGGGCATGTTTTTTTTGTATATTAATGGATTTTTCTATCTAATGTGATAAACTTTTATATTATCACTATATTCTTTCTTTGCTTGTTTGTTGATAACTTGTTGCAGGTATAAAGCTTTGGGACGAAGTGCTCAACGATGGACATCATCAAACGTTTAGACGAGGTAGGCCTCTTTCTTATTTATCTTGCACATTTTTTTATAAAGAATATGATGGAATTGAGTTGATTTCTGCAGTCATACCTGTCTTTTGTGGTTCACCCTAGACATAGAGAGATTTCCCTCATAACAGAATTGGCAACCATACTGGGGAAGGATCTTCTTTCTTAAGGTTTGAAGTACTTTTCTCCTTAGATTTCTCTCGTTTCTGTTGTGGTTCTTTTAGTATCATTGCTTGACATCTCTTGTTCACTTTGGGTTTGAGTTTTCAGCCTTTCTCCCTTGCCCAGCCTTGTTTCAAAGCATATACATGCATTTTGTGTTGACAGTCACGTATACACGTAGGCTGTCTCACTGCAAGCTGCGTATATACACTCTGTTTTCCCAAACAATCACATACACCTTTTTTCCTTGTCTGTTTTCTTGGTCTAGTGTTTGATGGGTGGGATTTGATGCTTGCTTAGCCTTCTTAGGTCTCTGTAGTGCCTACTGAGTACCTGTGGGATGATAGGAAACCCTCTTTTGGTTGATTTTTTGGGTGAAGTTTTTCTCTTCATCTTTTCATTTTTATTGTCCTTGTACATTGGGCTGGGTGTTTCATTGCTTAATATCCTGCTTGAGTTATCCATTTTTTATACATAGTAGGGACATATATCAAGTTACTTTTTAGTCCATGCATTTTCAGTTTTGATATATTGAAAATACAAAAAAAAAGGCATTTTTCATTGCTTGGCATTTTTTGTCTTTTGATTTTTTATCATTAGCGTAGTGCATACAATGAAATATTTCATTTTTACTTTTGAATCACAGAGTTGAATTTGAAAATTGCATTGCTTTTAGGAACATATCATACATTAAAAGTTAAAGTTAGACTTTGCATTATTTTCATATTTAATTTCTTGTAGAGTCATAACACCATGATTTTCATCACCATACCTTTTTGAGTAATCACGACCATAAAATCAATGCTATAATTTAAAATTTATTAGTAACGATTTTATTTTCTAGGGTGCACAAACTAGCCTAGGATTTAGTGCCTTGGAATAGGATTTCATGAGTAAACTTCTCCAAGGAAATTAAATCAACATATGTGTCTGAGAAAGGGAGTTGAGAAGTCCATTGTATAATTGGTAATATCAGGAGGCTCCGCTCACACCAGAGTTAATCATGATTTCATGTGAAGTTAGTTGAAGGGATATCCCCCGGATACTCACCTAACGTCAGAGATATTTCTATGGATTTATTCATATTTGGGGATCTTTCTAGTTCCCATACCTCCCTGAGAGRCGGTGCTTTCAAGGTTTCAGGCTTTTCTACCTTGCCCATAYAGTAATTCAGACTTACAACTGCTCGCCTGTGCATCGGTTATACAATGGTTTATTAGTTGCTTGACTTAGGTATCTCATAGGTTACTTGCAGGGGTTATGTTTMTAGTACCCTGGGTCAGATAGGGGTCAGACAATAAACAAACTTTATGGAGGATTACCTCTCCGAGGGGATCTGATCGACTGGTTGTTAATACCACGAGGGACCCTATAACTGATTCTGTTACCTCCGATATTTATCGGGGAGTCTCAAGTACCTCTTGGACGAGACATACCTTCTTTAGGGAGGGAGGCCACTCAACCACTTGATCTCGTTTGCATGCATATTGTCCATTTGACTTTTGGTGTGCTCTTTTCTTACTAGTTGGCCTTAGGATATATTTTTATCTTTAGTGTTTTAAGTCATGGAGTCAGACCGACCACCCTGATGGTCCCATTTCTTGTTACAGTTACCACCATATTTTTTGTCCTTGCCTTCAAAAAGGCATAGAGTCATTATACGTGGTACACACACATCCACCGTTCAGACTTGTGATTCTACAAGGATGAGCATTGAACCTGGTCTTCTGAATTATGGGAGCCCTTCGACTCCCATACCCACTATAGTTAACGACACCCCTTCAACTCTTGAACCTCCATGGTTGTAGTACCATAGGCACCTATCATTACTATGGCCCGACCTATAGTTAATGCTCAAGCTACCTCCTCGAACCCCTTTGGGTCTCTTGGCCACTCACTGTGCTACAATGTTTAGTCCATCCCTATGGATTCTAGTCCATTTTCTTATGGTATGCCTAACTTCACCTCGCACTTTTC
>JASDQU010304960.1:0-13667 GCA_032191745.1 Picea mariana
TGGTGAAAAAATTTCCAGACTTTTTTTTTTTTTTTTTAATAAACTTCGGAGTTATACTGCAGAGATGAAATCCCCAAATGCTTAACCAGGAAGAAAAGTGTAGTGATTTGGCAACCCAAACACAGTTGTGCGGCTATAGATCTTGTCTGTTTTAATTTTTTTTATGTTTCTATCCCCCAAGGGTTAGGTATTCAAGGGTTCTATAGACAAGGGTTTGCCCTGTGCTATAGCTCTCTGATATACGTGTGGGGTCCAACAGTAGTACTCAGCCCAATATCTCAGGGCACTAACTAAGGAGGATAAACCATACCCTTAGCCATACTACCTGACTACCCAGTTACTAGAGAGTATCTTCCCGAGTGTTGTTCTCGGTGGCACTATAGCAGTCAGGCTACCGATCGGTTTATCTAAAGAGGGATTCAGGAAATATAGGTCGATCTATACACAGGTGTTGTATGATGCGCTACCACTCAAAGGGGTACCAACAGGGGTTACAAGAGTGGCCAACAGATGTGCGCTTAAGAACCACTTGTATTTCCTGCGTGTATGAATCCCTCAACCGAGGTTTATGCACGTAATGATAAATCTCTGTGGCTTAAAGATGCCGGAATACGTCTCTACCCTGCAAAAAAAATTATCCACAATTTCTGCCAAGGAAAGTGATCTGATACCACTTGTAATATACCATATATAAAAAGTATGTAGAATAGAAATAAAATGCTAGAAACGGCAGAATAACAATAATATAACCAGCATAATCTCCACAATAGCACATAAATGATATGAGAACAACAAGAGAAATAACACTTTGATTCAGAAAGCAATGTTCACGGGCCTCTTCAAGGGGGCAACCTCTAGTCGAGCAGCGCTCTATTACAATAATCTCCAAGCTAGGGTTCTCATACCCTCGACTCTTATTTATACTAACTATGTCTATCAAAAGAAACATCTAGAGGAAGATCCTTCTAGAAGACAAAGCTTCTATTAGGTCTTCTTACATCCACCTTATTCTATTTTATTGAAAGGCCTTATTAATATTGACCTTTATTACATCTGAATATATTGTTCTACCTATGTGCGAGTTAGGACCCTAACAATTAATGAAATGTTGAACTTGCTCTCATTTTGTTTTTTCAGGACAGGGTGTATCTAATGCTGATCTTATGGGATGGAGCATGCTCGACTTAGTTGATTATCTATCTCTTTTTGCTTATTTTGTAAACAGGACAGAACTTTCACAAATTTTGAAGATATAGTTTGATAATGAGTGGCTCTAGGCCCTCTATATTTGTAAGTTTTAGATCTTTTGAGATCTGATCCCATCTTAGAAGATAGGAAGTTTATTTTTCATAAACTCTTTAAATACTCTACATTTTGTAAAGGAAATCATCTTGGCAGAGAGCAGAAGATGGACGAGTGATTCCAAGACTTAATGAAACAACATATATGCATTTTGGCTTTAGCCTTTTGTAAATGATGTTTTCATCTATGTTTTCTTAATCCTGATATACTAATAGGTATGATAGCTTTAGACTGAATGATCTATTGTTTTTTGGATACGTATGTTATAAATATCATCTATAATTTGTTGCTCTATATATAAATACTGTGATCATATCTCCAATTCGAATGATAGGATTTATCTTTGAATTTTAGTTGAATGATGAAATGCAATAAGTTACACTTAGATTTATTGTGTTGTAATTATGTGCAACTATAAGATCACAGGGTTCAATTTGTGTTTCCTCCTCTGTCATTAAACCTCAACTGCCAATACATGTTTTGAATTTATTAGAATAGTCATAAAGTCTATTTCATATTTCTCTCTTGGGCGTGGCAGTTGGATGTTCTTCACTCATACAGACGCTTGGATACATCTCATGAACTAACTACAGGTTAGATCCTTTATGTTTTTCAACCCTGTCATTTACATATTAATGAAACCATAATGTTTGGTTCATCTTTTGACTACCTGCACGTTTGCGTTTCATAGTTTATTCAATTCAAGATTAGTTAGATCTATAAAGGAAAACATAAAAGATTTAAATGTGCTTTCTTTATCTACTTCTTAAAAGAAATTATTTTCGCATTGATTTCGTAAGTTTCGATTAAAACTTGCAATTTGTAAATGATGTACATAAGTGATATTTGTATATTTTCTTCTTAAATATACCTACAATAGTTATATTAGAGCATATGTACATATATAACATATAGTTTTTAGCATTAGTTTAATTATTCCTTTCTTTTCATTTTCTTTTTAGGATTTTAGATTGGCTAACGAATCCATTAAACCCGTCAAAACGAGTTACACCAAACGGCTTGGGTTATATAGACAACCCTAGACCAGACTCGTTCTTCCAGTTGACAGACGGTCAATTCCGCCCATCAACAGGTCTTTACACGAGGTGATTATGGAGTGGAAAGCATTCACGGTACCTGGAATCGACGTTGGCCAGACTCACTCAGGCTCCTTGGAGGGTATACCCACAATTATGTGTGGGAGCTTGCACCAGGGTGTAAGTCCGTTAAGCAGGTCATCAACGTAACTTTTCCACCCACTCTATCTTAGCCCCTTCTTACATTTTTCTCGCGACGTTGGATTTCATCACCAACTAGTGCATTCATTGTGAGAAGGTTTTGTTTGTTTGATTGCTTCCTATATTTTTAGCGTGTGTTGTTTATTTTTCCCTAGCAAACTCTAGGTTGGATCTTTGTTTAATGGCGTTAGTTCTCGAAACTACCAATGGAGAAACCTCTGCTTTGAGGGAACCTTGTTTTTTTCCTTCTTACGGAAACGTTGGTCCTCCTTACATCACTACTTTAAGCCTTCCATGTCTCACAATTGGGTTACCAGTATGGTTGTTTTCCACTCCGGTAATCTTGAATGCAGCAAGTGATTCATATGTAAGCACACCACCCACACATCAACCTCATGTCGACCTTTCTCCTTTTTCATCCATCAGGTATCCTTCCTTTTCTCTATCTTTTTCTAGTGAAATCTCTAAAGCAAGTAGCCAGGTTGATAAGAAGAAGAAGAACCAAAAAGGGACCAAGCATCCAACTACATTAGATGTTGGATCCAAGCGACCAACTACTGTTAATCGTACTAGGAGTGTTGGTGAGGTCGATAAGACTACAACGAAGAATCCAAAAACCAAATTCCCTTGCAATATTTGTAAGGGTGACCACTTTCTAAGGGATTTCCCTGGACTTCCCAAGGTCTTAGAAATGTGGTCTTCCACATCATCGGCCTCGGCTGGACATGATGGTGACACCCCTTCAACTAGTGATGTTATGGTTTGTAAGAAGAAGAGAATTGTCAAATTTCCTTGCATGTTATGCGAAGGTGATCATTACTCTCACCTTTGTCCTCGTATGGAAGAGGCTTCTTCTCATTTGGAAAAGATTCAACTTTCAACTAGTTATTGTAAGATTCCTCCCAACCCATTGTTAGTTGATGGAATGGTCAATCCGATTCCATCCCCAGTCATTCTGGTTGATCAGGTGGTCAATATGGGTTCATCCTCGATTGAACCACTAACCAAAGTAGTTGATCTAGTTCTGTCATCGGTCAGCCCCACTCTTCATCTAAAGAGTGAACCCAAAGTGGTTGATCTGGTTCTGCCATCAGTCGATCCCACTCCTCCCTTGAGGAGTGCCAAAGTGGTTGCTTTGATTACATCATCGGTCGATCCCACTCCTCCCATGAAGAGTTACAAAGTGGTTTCTTCAATTACATCATCGGTCAATCCCACTCCTCTTCTGAAGAGTGCCAAAGTGGTCGTTCCAGTTCCACCTTCAGTCGATCCCACCCCTCCCTTGAAGAGTGCAACCAAAGTGTTCGACCCGATTCCACCACCATTCGATCCCACTCCTTAATCAAAGAGTGAGGATGTCACTCAGGTCTACCTCCTTAATAATGATTCACCCGGACAAGCGGGCACTCCTCCCATCTCGATGGCACCCCCTTCAAGCAATCAGATGATTTCTATCGATTGGAATCATTTGACAGAATCCCATCTTCTCTCTTGCGTGCCTTTCCAAATCACTGTGAATGTTTGTGATAGCAGTAGTCCTAACACTATAATAGATGGCAGTGCTTCTATTAGCATCTTATCTGTGAATTCTTGGCAAGATTTTGGTTCCCCGCAGCTTGCTCCCATGACTCAAAATCTGTTGACCTTTGATAGTAGATCTAGTTGACCTTTAGGGATCCTTCCTTAGTTTCTGGTTACTTTGGGAGGAAAAATGATCTATTTTGATGTGATGGTAGTTCACGACCCCTTGGAATTTAACCTTCTCCTCGGGTGAGACTATGTTTATGATATGAGAACTTTTGTGTCCACTCTTTTTCGAGTGATGTGTGTCCCTCACAAAGGAAACATAGTAATTATCGACCATATTTCATTCATTGAACCTCATCTAATGCTCAACCATCCTCCTTCCTTGAATGGTCCTTACATGCAAGCAATTTCTGCCCCACCACAGGTCAATTATGTAACGACTTGTACCATGCATTCAACCCCGCACGAGAGGGAATATTTCCCTTCTCCTGACTTAGATCCGGTATTTGACATGGTCATCTCTTCGATAGGGATATTATATCAAGATATCCCCACCCTTATCGATTTCGTCGACATGTATTCCTTCCAGAGTGATTTTCTTCCATCTAGCAAAGATATCTTGGAATCCATGATTGACGTTTGTCCCTTGACATGTATTCCTTCTGGAGAATTTTCCTCTTGGAATCCATGATCAAGGATAGGTCACGAGAATGGTTTTGCTTCTTTGTGGAAAGCTCGTTAAAAAATGAAACAAAGTTCATGAGCATATTTTTCCTCTCTATAACAAGCTCGTAAAAAAATAAAATAGAAATCAAGGGATTGAACCCAAAGCCTTGAGCATATTTTTCCTTCCCTGTGGCAAGCTTGTTAAAAAATGAAACAGAGGTCTTGAGAATAGTTCTTTTCCTGTTTCAATCTCATTAAAAAATGAAACAGTCACCTCTCCCGTTGAGTCGAGTCTTTCACTAGATCTCATAGATATTGAGTGAATTCTTTAGCTAGATCTCGTAGATGTCGATTCGAGTCTATCGTTAGGTCTCGTATTTGAACCTTCATTTCATCCACCCTTATCCTTTTTCTCCATCTAGTACAGAAATTGGTGACAACCGCAAAGTTGATGAATGAAATGAAGCTTGGGGGGGCATGTCTCCAACCTTTGATTATCATTCTTGAGTTATGCCACTAGATTTTCAAGCTGGGGGCAGAGTACCAACCATCCATGGGTATCCCTACCTTTGGAAATTATGTTGGGAATTTACAAGCATAGTTTAATTTTGTTTCAAGCTTGTGTAAAAATGAAACCAATATCGAGCTTAGTATTTTTTCTTTCTCACGCTCAAAAAAACATGAGAATGTAACCGAGTAGACTTTTATCACTTTTTCGGACTCGTAAAGGTTATACAAAAAAGGAACCCCCTGGAGTCTCCTTTAATCTCTTTTCAGACTCTCTAAACATGAAAATATTGTTGAGTGCTCTTTCTTCCTTTCACACTCGTTAAAAGGTTTGAAAGGGCGTCTTTCAAGTGGTATTTTATCTCTTTTTTGGCCTCGCGAGACTAAAATTACGAAAAAGGACAACCCTCGAGTCGCCTTTAAGTTATTTTCAGACTCTCTAAACATTAAAAACCACCGAGTTTTTCTTCTTTGGACTCGTTAAACTACACATTAAAGGGCCCATATGGGAACGAACCATTACTTCTTCCAGTTCATTAAACAAAGGAAGAGGGACTTACCGAAGGTGAGTTATATCGAGCATGTGTACCCTCCTTGAGCTCGTTAAATTAAAAAGAGGTACTCATCTATCTAGGTGGGGGAAAAATTGAAGGAAGTGGGTCAAGGTTTTGAGAATCCTTTATGGCATATTTTGTCACCCTTGAACATGACACATGTTTGCATCTCGTCTTACAGTTGGGTAATCTACTTGTCTCTGAGTCATACCAATTCCATGTGTCACCATACTTTTTTTTCCATTCGAAAAGTTCTCATTACATTTTGGTACGCGTCGATTTAATTCTGAGAAGTTGGTTGTCGTGCCTCATCATGTTCAAGGGAAGTTCAATTCAAATCATCCATCTGTAGTATTACCAGTTTCCATTTCCTGTGTCAGACCATACTCATTTGATTCACCATATTACATCACTTTCCAATGTCATTTTCGTGTCCCTAATGGGGGATAGATCAAGGCTCTCCTTAGACGAGTCTCCTCCTGTCGACTTCAACACATCATCCAGGAATTAGACTTAGAAACAAATTAGTACCTTGGGACTTGCATGCTTCAATGGCAGGCCTCCTTGCCTTCGACAGTAGGTTTTCATCATTCACATCTGATCGAATGATTCCACAAATGTTTGACTTCATCTCATTTATTTACATTCATTGGAATGTACTAGGGTACCTTGGGAGTCATTGACATCATTGGTGATTTTGCCTCACACTTGTTAACGATTTATCTCAATGACCAATAATCAAGTGGTTTCTACCATGTTAGACATCAAAACATCTATTCACATGGCGAGATTTGTACCACATCCGGATTGGGACGAAGACCTTGGGTTGAGATTTCACTCTGTTAAACTACTTTACCCAGGCTGCGAAGGAGATCATTTGAGCATGTTGATGTATAAGTAGTCACATAGATCCAAATTGTATTGGTATGTGGCTATGTTTTATCATCTCGTATCTTCACTGTGTATTTTTCTTGGCTACGATCAGTTCATGTCATGGAGGTATGGATCCACATTTTATCTTTAGTGGCCATATCCTTAGTCGGTATTTTTCATGAATCCGCAATGTATTGGTCGACGACCGTGCTTTGAGTCATATCATATTCCGAGAATAGGTATGCCTACCTCAGAAATGGAACATATATTAATATTGTTTGATGGTTGTTTTCATCTTCTTCCAGGTTCTCCAACTCCACACTCTTGCATTAAAGATTTGTAAAGTTTTTCAGCCATCATTTTTTGTTCTGACTTCACACTTTAAGGGGAATTATGTTACACATGAAATTTTCACACCTAGGTACCTCTCCCTAAGTGTCATAAAGTTCCATATAAGTGTCTCATACACCTTGACACCATGGAATAACCTATGTCACAATCCCTAGTCAATGCGAAGGAGGGATAAATTACATGAAGGACAAAATACCAAGTGCACATGAATTATTATTAATATTAATGAAAAAGAAATTAATTAAGTGTGAGAATCAAGTGCACATTGTTTGGTATGTGTTATATTCTTTGCATGTGTGTGTGTGGGTGTGTCAGATTCAACAATTGTGTCTGGCGATCCCTCTAGCAGAGAAGGATTTTTCTATTTTTAGCAGTTTTCTAAATTAATCATGAATTAAGCGATTAGGGTTTTGGTATCTACAGAATCCCTAAAAACATTGTATATATTGTATGGTGAATGGTGAAATTCGATATAATGAATATAAGAAAGGTTTTCCCCAATTGATTTTTCCGGTATAAATCTCTATGTACTATGTGTATGAGCCATTGATTAAATTTTGTTTTTCTTAAGAATCTATATGCATTGATTTACTTCACATGTTTAAAACTTACATGTGGTATCAGAGCTTGTGTTTTGCTTCAGAGGGATGCCATTGTTGTTGAGGGTTTGGCTTGGTCTTGATAGATCAAGTTTATCTTGGGTCTGTGATAAACCTAGGTTTAGTGGGAGCTTTTGCATTGGTTATTTGAGTGCAGAAAGAGGAATGGCGAGCTCTTCTATAATCGAGATAGAGAAGTTCAACGGTAAAAAATTTGATCTATGGAAGTTGAAGATGGAGGACCTTCTTGTATACAAAGAACAATGGATCGTTGTGGATCCTGGTACACATCCTACTGGTACGCAGCCTACTGGTACACAGACGAATGGTACTGTTGTAGGTGAATCCACCTATGGACAAGTGGATTCCCTCTTGGTCTCTAGACTCCTAAGGCCAAGAAAGAAAAGTGCTTAACATGGACATTGACATCCTTTTATATATAATCAAGCTAATAAATGAAAGAGAAGGAGAAAGATATGTACCTTATTAGCAACGTTTTTCCTTGCAAAGTCCTGGCTGAGCTTCGATCTTGAGCTCCTTGATAGGTCCTGCAAAACAAACAAAGATACAATGGACTTACTACTCTACTGAGATTAGCTCAAACATAGATCCATATATTGCAGACAAACTCATATGGAACAAGCACAAGTTTGAAAGAAACGGGCCAAGCATTGATTATTAATGAGAATAAGTAAAAGTACTTACAATCCTTTGAATGAAGGTACAACAGCTTCTTCCAGTTCTCCTTGTCCAACCCCTTTGCTCAAGTAATCTACATGGATTTCTTTGATGACATCTCACTCATGAGATCATAAGTTTCACATCTCCAATATTTTCATGTCAATACCTTCTTATGAGATCATAAGTTAGGTATGATTCTCAATCTTCCTTATTCTGTCAATACTACTTATAGGATCATAAGTTTGGTATCAACCTCTAGTCTCTATTGTGCCTTTCACCATGAGAAGGCCTCCTTATATAACCTTGGAGAGGTCCAACTACTTGAGATATCTTTGGGATGAGTTGAGGATTCCTCTCCTTCAATTGAGGATCTCCCCTAATATCATGCCTTGACCATCTATTAGAATCCAACTACCTTCAGGAATTGAGGGATTCTTCCCTGATTTGCCTCAACAAACCCAAATTTTTATCAGAAAAGGGGTAGTGCTCCCCCATAAGGGTGCATGGGGCACTCAAACACTCCCCTAAAGAGGCTTAGGGAGCACCAACACTCCTTGACAGTGGGTAGGGGAGCGCTCCTCTCCAAAATTCATTTTTTGAGTGGTTTTTCCAATGGCAAAAGGCTTGTACTTCCTGTCAAGTGATTTCTCTTCTTCCAAAATAGCCTTTGAGGTGTCTTAAGTGTCTTTGTGATTTCGTTAGAGGCACTACATAGGCAAGATGGAAGTATTATGTTTATGACACTTGCAACACTTATAGTCAAGATGCGACACTTGTGGACAAGATGCGACACTTACAACACTCGTAATGACGACACTTGTGACACTATCGAAGCGAGTAATTTTGAGGTGTAACAGATTGCCCCCCAAACTATGAAATTAGAAGATGATGATGACTGAATTACTTTGTATGATTTTTTGAGCAACGGTATGAATGCATAGAAACCAGGAGAAGTTGCACACAACCATCAAACAAATATTATGACATGTTTCAAAACCCAAGGCAGGCATAGCTATGCTTGAGTGATAAATACTTTTTAGGTATGGCCGCCATAAAATACACCGCGGATCCATAATTATATTGACAAAAGGTATAGCCACTGCAGATACAATGTGGATCTATACTCCTATGACTTGAACTGATCGTAGCCAGGAAGAATACACAGTGGATCTACGAGATGACAAGACATAGCCATGGCCAATATAAAGTGGATCTATGTAACAGTATATGTGTCATAGTTCAAAAGAACTCCTTCCCAACCTAGGAAAAGTACATATAAGAGTGATGACTCAACCCAGGGTCTTCTTACCAATCTTGATGTAGTATGAATCTAACCATGTGAATAGATGTCCTGATGTCAAACATGGCAGAAACCACTTGATTACCGGTCAATGATGTAAACCATTAACAAGCGTGAGGGAGATCACCATTGATGTCAATGATTCCCAAGGTACTCTAGTACATTCCAACGAATGTGAATAGATGAGCTGAAGTCGAACATATATGGAATCATCCGATAAGAGTTCAATGATCTAAACACATTGTCGGACACAAGGAGGCCTGCCATTGAGGCTTGCAGGTCCCAAGGTACTAACTGGTTTCTAATTCTAGCTCATGGATAATGTGCTAAAGTCGATAGGAATAGACTCGTCGAAGGAGGGCCTTAATGTATCCCCTATCAATGACACGAAACTAACACAGAGATGTAATTGGTAGATCAAATGAACATGGACTGACATGGGTATTGAAACAGGATATTTGTGATGGATGACTCTCGAGGCAGATACATCCCTTGAACACTGAGGCACGACAGCAGAAACATGACATGGACCAAAACTTGATAATGCAGTGGATGTTGTGAATTTCGTTAGGTGAACCAAAGGAGTAAAAGAAACTCAGAGGATTGGCTTAGTGCAGAGGTTCAGCTGATTAAAATGCATGCAAAGACAAAGTGTGATGTTCAATGGTGACCGTAAGAGCTACTGGTAGTGTTCTCAAAAAACTGCTTGGCTTGCTTCTTTCAATTTTTCCCCCATCCAGATAGACAAGTACCTCTTTTTTTAATTTAACGAGCTCAAGGACGGTAACACATGCTCTATATGACTCAACTTCAGTAAGTCCCTCTTCCTTTGTTTAACAAACTGGAAGAAGTAAGGGTTAGATACCATATGGGCCCTTCAATGTATGATTGTTTAACGAGTCCAGAGAAGGTAAACTCGGTGGTTTTTCATATTTAGAGAGTCTGAAAAGAACTTAAAAACGACTCCATTGTTGTCCTTTTTCGTAATATTAGTCTTACAAGGCCAAAAAAGAGATAAATTATCACTCGAAAGATTCCCTTTCAAACCTTTTAACGAGTGGGAAAGGAAGCAAGATCACTCAGCAATCTTTTCATGTTTAGAGAGTCTGAAAAGAGCTCAAAGACAACTCCAAGGGGTTCCTTTTTCATATATCCATGCGAATCCAAAAAAGTGATAAAAGTCTACTCGGTTACATTCTCATGTTTTTTTGAGCACGAGAAAGAACAAAGACTAAGCTCGGTATGCCCCCAACTTGAAAGCTAGTGGCTTGAGTCCAGAATGATCATCAAAGGCTAGAAACATGCCCTCCAATCTTCAATTCATTCACCAACTTTGAGGTTATCACCAATTTCTCTACTAGACGGAAAAAAAGGATAAGAGTGGATGAAAAGAAGGTTCAAGAGAGGAGACTGTTTCAATTTTTAATGAGATTGACACAGAAAAATAACTATGCTTAGGGCTCCGGGTTCAATCCCCAAATTGTTGTTTCATTTTTTAACGAGCTTGCTACAAAGAGGAAAACTATGCTCAAGGCTTTTGTTTCATTTTTTTAACAAGCTTGCTACAGAGAGGAAGACTATGGTCAAGGCCTCTGTTTCATTTTTTAACGAGCTTGCTATAGAGAAGAGAAACTATGCTCGTGGACTCTCCTTGATCATGGATTCTAAGAGAATAATGCTCTGGAAGGACACCGTGTCAAGGGGAAAAAATCGGTCATGGCTTCCAAGAGATCTTCAATGGATGGAAGAAAATCACTCTGGAAGGAACACATGTCGAGGACCGCGACAGGGGTAAGGAGACTAGGCTCCAATATCCCTACCGAAGAGATCACCATGTCAACTACTAGATCCAAATCATCGGGAGTCTAAGTCATGGGAGACAATGCCACATAATTGACATGCAGTGGGGGCGATACTGTCGTCATATAAGAACCATTCAGGGAGGTAATCAAGTCAGGACTGATGAAGGAAAGTTGATTAATAGTCACAACTCTTCCATCATAAGGGAAAGATAGCATGCAAAAAAGAGTGGACACAATAGCTTTCATGGAATAGACATAATCTCTCCCAAGGAGTAAAGTGAAATCCAAGGGGTCTCGGACTACCATGACATCAATAAAGACAATTTTCCCTCCCAAAGTTACCAGAAACTGAGGAAGGTTCCCTAAAGGTTGACTAGTTCTTCTGTTAAAAGCTAACAGAATCTGTGTAACCAGCGCAAGTTGAGGACAACCCAAAGCGTGCCAAGCAATAGAGGACAAAATACTAATGGACGCACCTTCATATATCAGCGTTTGAGGAACTTCCTGACCACAAACCTGTACTGTAATCTAGAAAGGAATGTGAGAGGGAAGACGAGGTCCTGTTAATGCACCCCAATCAAAAAGGATGGCCTCATTACTCAGAGGGGGTTTCACAAGAGAATGAGGAATTCCCCCCAGCACGGTAGATTCTGTATCAACGAGAAAAATGTGGGCAAGTATCAGGTTTACTCTCTAGAGGGAGAGTAGGATCCACCAATGATGGGATCGGATCGACCATGCTGGCACTCTTCAGAGGAAGAGTGGGATTGATCAATGATGTAACCAGAGAAACCACTTTGGCACTCTTCGAATGAAGGGTGGAACTGACCAAAGATGGGACTGAATCAGCCACTTTGGCACTCGTCAAAAGAGGAGTGGGATCGACCGATGACAGAACTGGATCGACCACTTGGGTTTTATTCTCTAAGGGGAGAATGGGGTCGACGGGTGGAAACAGATCAACTGATTTGGTTTCACTCTCTAAAGGGAGAGTGGGGTTGACCAAGAATGAAAATGGATCGACTACTTGGGTTACACTCTTTTGATGAAGAGTAGGGCTGATAGATGATGGAACTAGATCAACTACTTGGGTTAGTGGTTCAATCAAGGAGGCAACTAGATTGACCACCTGATCAACCAGACTGACCAAAAATGGAACCGAATTGACCAGTCCATCAACTAACGATGGTTTGGGGGAAAGCTTATGATAACCTTTTGGAAGTTGAAGTTTTTCCAAAAGAGAAGAAGCCTCATCCATGCGAGGACAAAGGTGAGAATAATGATCACCTTTGCATAACATACAAGGAAATTTGACAGTTGTCTTCTTCTTACCAACCTGAACGTCACTAGTTGACAGCGTATCACCGACATGACCAAAAGAGGCTGATGATGTGGAGGATCACATTTCTAAGACCTTGGGAATACCAGGGAAATCCCTCAAAAAATGGTCACCCTTTGGGTTTTGGATTCTTCATTTTAATCTTGTTGACCTCATCAACACTCCCAGTACTATTAACAGTAGCTGGTTGTTGGGATTCAACATCTGATGTTGTTGGAGCCTTGGTCCTTTTCATGCTCTTCTTCTTCTTCTCTTTTCATTTCTTCTTCTTCTAATCAACCTGGCTACTTTCTTTAGAGCTTTCACTAGATGAAGAAGGAGAAAGAGAAGGATACTTAATGGGCGACAAAGGTGAAAAGTTGACATGAGGTTGATGTGTTGGTGGTGTACTGAAATATAAAGTATTAGGTGCAGTTGAAACATTGGGAGGATGCGAGATCACTGGAGTGGGGAACAACCAAACCGGTAATTCAATGGTGAGTCCTGGAAGACTCAGTGTGGCAATGTACAGAGGACCAAAGTTTTCAAATGAAGGAAAGGTATAAGGTTCCTCAGGAGAAGAGGTTCCTCCATTGGTACTCTCAGGATTGGATTCCATTAACACTAACTCAACCTAAGGTCCACTAAGTAACACAACCAACACACGCTATGAATCTAAGAAGAAAACAATCAAACAAACCTTCCCACAATGAAACCACTAGTTGGCGATGAAATCCAACGTCATGAGATCAAAATAGGAAGAGGTGGGGATAGAGTGGATGGATCAGTTACATTGGCAACCTACTTAACGGACTTATGCTTTGGTGCAAGCTTCCACGCAGTAATTGTGGATTTACCCTCCAAGGAGCCCGAGTGAGTTTGACCAACGTCTGTTCCAGGTACAGTGAGACTTCCCTTCACCGTCACCTCATGTGAGACCCTAAAGATT
>JASDQU010304961.1:0-13718 GCA_032191745.1 Picea mariana
TCCTCGAAAAATATTTGTCTCTGTGTTTCTCATATATGTGACTGATGTTGAATGTGCCAGTGTTTATTTCCCTGCATTATTGTGATCATCATTTAGTGTTTCTGCAAAGAGTTTTAAAAGAATCATAATTGTTTAAGCTCGGTAACAACTGATTCACCCCCCCCCCTCTCATTTGTCCAACACAGGTGTGGGGGGATAATCTTTGATCACGAAGGGGATACTATTGTTCAATATGCTTGGGAGTTAGGGAACACTTCAAACAATACCTATGTGGCATATTCTTTGTGGCAAGGTGTTAGATTAACAAAACTTAGAGGCCTTTGGAAGTTGGTTATATAGGGCGACTCCATGACTGTGATTGGGGATCTTACCAATCACAATGACAATGGAACTAAGGCCATTCTAGGTGCAATTTCTTGGGCTCTTAGTCTTATAAAGGAGTTCAGAGACTATAATTTCTTCCATATCAAATGTGAGTTAAACAACCACGTTGATCATTAGGTTAAAGAAGGATCCTTGCTAGGAGAGGGTGTACTCATTGTCAATGGTGATATGGGTTATATGTACATTCCATAGTATTGATGGGGATAATTAATTTAAATTATGGATAGTAGCTAGTGCATTGGGTTGTTCACGAGGTCAACTGTCCTTTTCACGTTTACCAAGAACTAATTATGGATAACATTTATGTTCGCTTCTGTGGGTTGAGGTTCTTCAATGTCTCAATTTTTGTCATGGATCTCATTCTCAAAGGTTCCATTAGATTTCCGTCCAGTGTCTTGAAGGTGGAGAAGTGCAGGTTGGTTGGAGATTGGATCAGAAGGCACTTGATGTTGGAGGATTTCCATTCGTCGTCCAGGTTATGTCTAGTAAACTATTTTTTTCTTTCATTATGTTCTTCGTCCGTGATTTCGAGGCATTTGTGTTGGATACTGAAAATCTAGGTTTTGTTTATCTTTTAAGCCGTAATTATGGTATGAGGGCTAGTTTTTTTGAGATATATGTTCTATGTTATGTCATTCCACTGTCATTTCTTCAAAAGTTGTTATTAATATAGGAAGAATGAGAAATATTGATGTCTTTTATCATATTTTTGGTGAGGATGTTGAGGGAACCCCTAGCTCAAATTAATTTGGGTACTATCATACAACAAGAAGTTTCGCTTGGAAGGATTGTCCTTTTGTTTATTTTTCTGACCTTAAACACCCTATCCCAATGAATGTAGTTTACAGGAATGGGAATGTAGAAGGCTTGTGGTATGCTGGTGTTAGTGATCCATTTTTATTCATCCCAAAAATGTCTATCATCTCAATACCAAGAGGATGGTAGTTTGAATATATTTATAGGTGTGGATCATGTTTCAGCTAGAGCATGGCTATTTCTTGGAGGGAACTCAAATAGATTCTTTATTTTCGTGAATAGATATCCAAATCAAAACGTTCTGCTCTTTGTTAGTTATCAATTAAAGTTGGGAACCTGGAGCAGTCCTTCACTCAATGCATTGAAAACTTGGAAGCAGAGTGCCAATTTTTAAGAAATTTGATCATACCTCAGCCCATTCAGTCTCTTTTGATATACCTGGTGTTTGTGACCTCTCATCATGGTAATTTAGAAGATGGACAAGGGGGATTGGAAGCGAGTCCTATGGATATTGAAGAAGATTCTCCACAACAAAGTGGAGTGTAGGGGGTGCAATACCATGGATCAACAATTAACTAATGTGTTTCAAAATCATCTTTTTGTTTGAGCAATTTATCAAGAAACACTCTAATCAGATAGTGTGGATGTATATAAAGGAAGTATCTATATTTTTCAGTGTTTCAGGAGGCATAGATACTTTGGAAATATTCTGCATTTTTGTAAAATAACTTCTATTTTTTAATGTTGCGTTGGCAAGGCATTTTATATAATATAAAAGCATCATTTTCCTTTAAAAAGTAACAATGGTTGACAATAACCTAATGATTCGATGTTGGTTTTTTCTTATGTTTTCTTTTTTTTGTTTTTCCTATTGTATAAGAAGCTTGACATTTCTTTGAAAATGCCAATATTTAAATGGTTATGTTGTTGCATGTGATCTTGAGGCTTAAATCTGTTTTGAGTAGATTTTAGAAGGAAATAGTGGCACCTATAGAGTGTTACTTGTGTTTATTGTGGAATGTTGGTTAAGATTGGATTTTTGGCGTATTCCTTGATCATATTTGAATTTTCGCATGAGTTGAATTTAGCACTTATGTCTTTCCTAAGATGTTTTGAGGTAGCAAGAGTGATACATATTTGTACATCTTGAGTATTGAAGAAAAAGAGTATAATGAATCGAATGGGTTGGATGGTTGTGGAAACCATATAAATGAATGTATGGAGGATGTAGTTGTCTTATGGATGAGATTTCCATACTGTCATGTGAGTTATGGAAGTAACTCTTTAGATATGTATATGTTGAAAAATTGGTGTTGATGAATATCACATACATAGTTATATTTTGTAATATGGTTTGGTGTATACTTGAGGATTAAATGGAATACAGATTCGTCATCTAAATCTAGCTAAGAGATGGATGCTTTCATTCTCTACCGATCTCACTTCTAAATCACAATCTAAATTCAATAAGAATGAATTGACATATTTTAATTTCCATAGTATGTTGAGAATATGTGGTTATGTTCTTGTGCTTGTGCATATATGGATGCTTGATTACCTTGGGGGCAGGTTTTTAAGGAAAGGTCTATGTTATGGGACTAGAAGAAAAATAAAGGCTTCTTTTTATTTAACATTATCATGCTGAATTGTACATAAAAGATTTTAAATTAGAGTTAAGAATTTATGTGATACTGAAAATTGGATATAAAAAATAAAATAAAATTTTCTTTTGGAATGCAAATATGCAATGGAATTATGAAAACAAGTAGCATAGAAGAATGAAAGAATGGATTGTCATTGTATGAATGTGAACACTTGCATATATTAGTTGATTCGTGTAAATTGAAAACGTTAAGCATGGTGTGTTGTATGTAATTCTGCATATCTTGATTTAAGAATCGATAATTCTTTATGGCTATCTATGAAGTTAACATAAGACTAGTTGTCGCTTGGTGAGCTCTGAAATGCATAAGACTGAGATGGTAATCTATGGAAACAAGAAGGGAAGTTGATAATTGATGCTTCATATAAAGGTAATGATCAACATGTGGAATGAAAACTCAACAATGATTGAATTGGGTAAGTCGGTTGTTTTTTATGAAACGATATCTTGAATATGATGTCTCGGTTTATGCTATGTTAAGAGTTGTCCAACTTTTTCTAGTATAACATGGAAATATTAGCCATAGGTTCCATGGGTAGTATGCTCTTGTTTTAGTGTAACTAATTTTTCTCAAGAAAGGATTTATTTTATGGTTTTGCATTGATTATGATGTGGCTATGAATTGGACATGGAGGGGATATATGTCTGGTTGACTATGAATGGTATGCTTAAAGATAACATCTCTTTTATGGATGAAACTTAGTCCCATTTTATATTGGATAATATACATTAGAAATCATAAAAAAAAATGATTTTTAGTTCTTGTTAACTAATAAGAATGTGTACTTTAGATTCTCTCTAAATGAGAAATTGAACAAGGGTGAGATCTCACTCTTGGTGAATTAGGGTGTTGCATTTGTAAGGAAATATAGATGATTGTATGGCATGCAGAATGCAAAGGATAGCTTACTTTGGGGTAGTTTTATCTAGAGACATGATTGTATGGGTAGCTATTGGTTCTGTTAGAATCTTGTAAGCTTATGAAAAGGAAATGATAATAATAATATTAAAGTTCCCTTGCAATTCAACAGAGCTTAATATTAGCTTCAAGCTGGAAATGTCTATGGTGATAAACTAAAACTATGTGAATAAAGAAGAGGATTCATAATCTTATGGAGTTTATTGTTTTTATAAGTTTCTTGAAGTTTTTGTTGGACACACCAACTACACTGAGAGGGGGGGGTGAACAGTGTAGGGATCTTTTTCCCAAAACTTCCCCTTCACAAAACTCATTAGTTAGCAATCACCATTTACTCTTTACTTATTGTTGTCATTTATAACCAGTTAAATTTGAATATACATCAACAACATATCATCAATAAACCATCATCACACGGAACACAAAGAACACAAGATGTATGTACAATTTTATTTTTATTACGGACTACAATCTTTGGGTTTATCAGCAACAACTGAATAGAGTACAACTCTATAAGAGCACCAGCTCTTTAATGAAAGACTCGGATTACACCCTCAGCACCAACTGAGATGAGGCAACAATCCTCAACAAATATCAATCTGTCAATAGGTACGTGACCTACCAGTAGTAGAGCATGCGTATGTACATGCTCTACCAGTAATACAACTTGTGTATGTATGTGACCAATCTGTACTATAGCCTGCGTATCACATCTTAGTACTTAGGGTTTTCTCTTCAAGATGAACTCAGATCCTATGCAACCTTCAATCACATTCTCTTTTGTCTCTCACTGTCCATTTTGAGCCATAACCAGTCACAACACATCCAAGCTCTCCAACAACTTACTCATGCTTCTCAACCATACAATATGAATGCTACTCAATCATGTATAAGAAATCAGCATACTATAGGAATCATATCAGCATTGAATCATAAGAGTGTTTCTCACTCTATCAACCAACACAAAACCACATCACAACAGGCATACCAAGAATGCCTTAAGAATTCACCACACAACAAGCAAGAGTATCCATCAAGACAACAATGTAACCATACCAGAGTTTCTATGGCAGATCTAAGCCCATAGAATGTAGATCTGGAACCTGCTTTAGTCTTCAAGAGCCTGTCATTAGTTCACACACAAGTCTTCATGACTTCATACACTATACATGCCCTATCCTCATTCAACCTGTGTATGTATGTGCCCCGGCTCACTGCAGCCCGTGTATACCTCAGAAACTAGGGTTTCTGAACTTCTGAGACTTTTTTCGTCATGATCTCAGACTTGCTGAAACTTTGATGCGTCCATGAGATCCTCCAGATCTCCTCTCTCTCATAATAGATCTTCAATTCATGCTCAAGAGATGCACAAGATATTCACACCAAAGATGATTTTAACAAGAGACCCTTGCCTATTATTTATACTCTCCAAGTAGCTTCCTTAGAAGCATCTTCTAGGTCACTTAACCCACTTCTCGGTCACTTAACCCAATTCTAGGTCACTTAACCTATTTTCCTCATTTTTAGGGTTAATCACTTTCCATAATTAGAAATTTATCCATTTAAATATTCCTCCTTGACTTTTTCACTTGTATTTACCATTAAATAATAATTTCTTCTTTGCAATCTCTTTGAATTCTTTGAGATTTTGGGGCTTCAAGCCTACAAATGAGGGTCCTCCAACTTCGTAAGGCCATAACTCTCAAACCATGAGGAGTTATGTGACATTCCACATACCACCGGAAATGACATGACAAGCATTATACATCTAGGATAGTTTCACCAACGAATTCATTGATATTCATCTTAGTATTCCACATATAAGCATGGGTTATCCAACCATACTTCTAGGATAAATCAACCGTAAAGCATCTTCCCATGAGGGATTTCACCATAAGGGGACCACTTTGGAGTTCATCCATTTGTACACCTTATTAGCCATGATAAGACAATAATGATTCATTTTTACATCCATCCAACATTGCATCATATCAATGAAATCATATGACTATGATTCCACTTGACATACTTCATCAATATACTATGATAAGACATGTATACATCAAACCTTTGACCTTTGACATCATTCAATCATCCTTTGGCATCAATCAATTTATTGACATAAATCAATCAATCATACTTTGACATCAATCAATCACATGAAATCAATTAATTAAACCTTTGGCATCAATAACAACATGATCCAACAATCTCCCCCTTTGGCATTGATGGAAATACCAACATTGATGTCAACACCAATCATTGATGTCAACATGTAGACAAGTCATTATCTACATCAATATTCATCAATCACATCAATGTGACTATCTCTCCCCGTCAATAATCATCAATCACATCAATGTGACTATCTCTCCCCCTTTGACATCAATGGAAAAGGGTCATTCTCCCCTTAGGGTTGCTCCCCCTTCTTGAACTCTCCTTGGGGATGCTCCCCCTTCCTGAATGCCTTTGGTATTCCTTTGAATAATCTCTCCCCTTTTTGAACAAGGGATATCACTCTTATATTTCTCATTCTCCCCCTCTAACCATCACTCGCCCTGGAATTATCCCTTTGTGCTCTTTCTCCAAGTATAGGGCTCTTTCCTCCTAGAATCATGGGAAGAAGAATGACTCCCCCTATGGGTATGTATCCCCCTATCTTCTCTGCAATATGAACAATATGCTACCACTATAATAGCTTATGTTGCAAATGCTACTTCTCAACCGAAGCATAGAACAATACGATCCTTGGACCTGTCCATGCATCAAAAATCGTGACATACCATACATCATGAAGAAAAAGATATGCCAACAATGAACAAAACATCAATCATGTACCAAAATGTGTGTTCGCCATGCACAACACCCATGTACAATAACCATGTACATCAACACCATACAATGTGCCAAAATATATCATCAATGGAACGTATCAACCATATTCCTCTACCAACATGTCAACCATGTGCATCTATCAATATTCCAACCATGTGCATCTACCAATAAGTCAAACATGTTTCATATCACTCATGATATGTCTTCACCATGAACCAAGTGCCACAATCATGTATCTCAACCAATCAAGTGTCTCATCATATCATCCAAACATATACCATCTATGAGTGTGCCAAACATGCACATCAACATGTATCACCACTTGTACCAATCAAGTACGTCAACCATGCACCAATACCACAACTAAATGAATCCTCATGCATGTATGCCAAATCCACCACAAAACATGTTCCAGTCAAATTGCTAGTAGGTGCCTCTACCAATGTACTATAAGTGTACCAATCATGCATCAACTACAGATCAAACTCATTAGTGATGTACAACATGATCACCTCATCAACTCACCAACTACATGTCCCAATATGTAGTCCAACCATATGCCAAATCCATGCACCAAGATATCCAAAATATGCTTCTAATAATACATCTATGAAACTAAAATATTTACCAACCATGTACCCCAACAAATCAGCCTCAATCCTCCATTCACTGCAGAAAATACTAAGCATCCAAGATAGCCTTTCATTTTATATCATCACATTACATAATCCAATATGTAATCATGAAAACCTGTAGCAAACAATGTCAGAACCTGCAACAAACTATGTCAGACCTTGCAACATAGAGTTGTACCATCACATCAAGATGCAACCCTTGTGCATATCCCTTTTCCCTAGGCTTTACCACATATACACGGCCTGCTACACAGACAGCTCGCGTATGTACGCAACCTATTCAAGGTTAGCCTGTGTATGTACGCAAATGTTACCACTGTTACCTGTGTATTCTTTAATAGATGACACACTTGAGCTTCCCTCAAGGATTCCATTATGCTCTGGTAGTTATGTCTTCTTCACCCACTTCTGAAGGTGTCCCTACTTCTCAGAACTTAAGCTTTGAGCTTCCATATTTTCAAAAATGTATCCCTTCCTTACTTTATTCCTTATTCTAGTCATGCTATGTGAAGTCCTCATCATGGAATTTCTTCTTACGTTCCATCAATCCTGGGATTTGTGGCCAAATCCACTACAGCTGTAGAATCTCATGTTGTGATAGTGAACAACAATGTGTCCTACTTTATCACATCTCCAACACCTTATGGTGTTATGAAATCTTCCATTATCTCTTCTAGCATAAGGTTTTCATTCCAAAGCTTTGTGACCATATTCATTACATGAATAACATTGACCATGAAAAACACTTTCATACATTTTCTTTGGTGTCCATCTTCTTTGAGGCATATGGATGGCTTCTTCGTGTCTTCCTTTCTTTGTTCTTTTGAAAATTTCCTTCCATTTTGTAGATGTTTGACTTGCAACATTATCTTCATACTTTGAGAATGAGGGACTTACCTCTTGCTTCTTTGAGGTGCTTGCTTCAGCATGTGTAGCTTCTCTCTTGTATCCAAGACTTGATTTATCATTTGGTAATCTTTGACTTTACAATATCTCATTCAAGATTTGTGAGCTATTGAAGAATTTGTTTGACTTCTCTACTTTCTTTCTAAGATCAATGACTTCATCTTCTAACTTATGACATGACTCTTCCTTTTCATTTACTTGATTCTTCAATAGTTCCTCTACCCTTTTGGATTCTTCAATTTGGGTCTTGAGATGAACAATAATTTTAAATTTTCTGTTAATCTCATCATCTACCTTCTTATCTTCTTTTTTGTTCTTTAGTCTTGTGATCTCTTCTTCCTTTTCATCTAATTGAGGCTTATTAATCTCTTCTTGTTCTTTGAGCATTTCCTTTAACTTCAAGATGTGCCTTTGACTCTTCTTGAGAAACTTTTTAGTGTTATCCGAAAGATAGCTATAGTCTATATAATATTGGTCATTGCTATATTCATATAGACCCTCTTCAACTTTATTTTGAAGTTCTGATAGTTCTTCTTCTACTTCTTCCATGGGATAACAAACAACTATTTCTAGATTTTCTTCTTCACTTTTAGAGAAAAATTCAACATCATCACATTTTGAATTATTTCAATCAAGGGTTTGTGGATATTATTTACCTTCATTTGAAATGTCTTCAAGATATTCCTTTTTTCCAACATCATCACATGATTATTTGCCTTCATTTGAAATGTCTTCAAGATCTTCTTTTTTGTCAACATCATCACATTTTGAAATAATGCAATCAAGAGTTTTTGGAGATTCTTTACCTTTTATGATCTTGATGGAGTGGTCTTCAACATTTTCTTTCTTGCTTTGATATGTCTCCTCTAGCTTTAGCCATAGATCCTTGGTAGAAGTGCATTGTCCCATGCTCTCTTTGATAGGGCTTGAGAGTCCACTAAGAATGGTCTTGAGAGCCAATGCATCATTCTTCTTTACTTCCCTTTGAGCTTTAAAATTTGACTTGTTCTTCAAGGAAACTGATCCACCAATGGATGCCTTCCAAATACGTACTCCCATTTCCTTTAAATGCACTCTCATTTCTATTCTCCAAGTAGAATAGTTTTCCTCATCAAGGATTGGGCCTTCATCATCCATTTGTGTATCCATGGATCTCCTCCAAGCTTGTTAAGGCTTATAGTGAAGGCCTGCTATGACACCAATTGTTGGACACACTGACTACACTGAGAAGGGGGGTTAATAGTGTAGGGATCTTTTTCCCAAAACTTCCCCTTCACAAAACTCATTAGTTAGAAATCACCGTTTACTCATTACTTATTGTTTTCATTTATAACCAGTTAAATGTGAACATACATCAGCAAAATATATCAGCAACATATCATCAATAAACCATCACCACAAAGAACACAAGATGTATGTACAATTTTCTTTTTATTACGGACTACAATCCTTGGGTTTATCAGCAACAATTGAATAGAGAACAACTCTACAAGAGCACCATCTCTATAATGAAAGACTCGGCTTACACCCTGTAACACCATGTTTCCCCCAGTCTGTAAACATAACTATATTGGCCAAGAACTGTGGAAAACTCAAAAATGTGAATGTGATGTGAATAGACCTTGTGGAAAAAGGTTGATGAATGTAAATAATAATATAAATATATATATATATACGTATTTCAGGACTGTTGAGAGGGGAAGGTGCTGAAAAAGAGACCATGATGGTTGAAGAAAGATGGTGGAAGGCACCTGGAATGGTGGCATTAACTTCCACCGAGAACAATACCATATTTAGACTTCACTGGCCCAGAGAACCAAGAGCGGCTCGCTGGCCCCAAATTAAATGACTCGGCTGCGTTGGTAGGTAAAGGGATCCTCATGAGTAATGAGGGATGGGGGTGAACCGCCCATCCGTAGAGTCCGCATACCTGACCACTGTGAGGAATATTGTGCTACATGCAACCTCGTCGAAAGGAGAAAAGGAAGGAAGAGTGGATCATAAAGGGGCAGATGTGAGGGGAAGAGGAGAACTCTGGAAAAACACAGAGTGAGTGACAGCGGAGAAGAAGGAGAGTAACCTTGGTTCTCAGTCACTGACAAACAGAGACGCAGTCTCGCAGCATCATGGTCTTAGCTCGGAGGTGGCTAGTGGTAAATCCGTTGGGAGTCGCTGAGCCTACGGTTGGGTGGAAACGAGCACCCCTCTCAGCAGTTGCAATTTCACCTGGTGTTATTTCTTATAAGTGTTTTATATTCTGTATCTTGAAGTTTATACACTGATATGTATGGCCATATTCTGTGAAATTTATGAATGGTTTGAGCATAAGACTGTCTGTGTGGTGTTTTGATCAGAAATGGTGGTTGCATGTTTGTAATGGAAAGACCACGTATGGATTATGTTTTACAAATTGATATTTATATGCTTACCGATCTAAGTCAGACTTCAAGTCTACTCTTGGGAGATTGTTCCTATGTTTGTCCTACCTGATGCCTTGGATAGATTTCCTCCGGAGGGCATCCTTTCGAGAACACTCCTTTACCTTCGAAAAGACCTTCCAGCCTGGTCTTCAAAACCTGGTGTAAATTACCTGAGGACCCGAAGAAGGATGTTAGAGGTTAATTCTCAAAACCTTGTACGAGGGAGAACGGTCCTCGTAGACCTCAACATTTCGGCGTTTCGGCACCCGGAGTATCTAGGTGTGATTTTTCTTGCACTCGCGAGTCCCGAAACCCCGACCCGCGAAATCCCGAAATGGGAGCGTGTGGATAAGAATCAATTGACAGATGAGATCCCATCAGAAGATCTGTGGTCATTCACGATCGTTAGATTGGAGGAATAAACGAGGGCATCCAATGCCTTAACCCTTTTTCCTTTGTCTTCGTGAGTAGTGAAGAAATCGGGACCGTAGATCCCCAAGGTCCATGGGAGTATCCAGACCGTTGATTTTTCTACGTCCAAGGAGCGGCAGGAGAGTGCACAACGCAGGACAGGTCTGAGCTATCAGACCTTGGTTCGAACATCCATCAGTCGTTAGATATGGCAGGAGATGCACGGGTGTTAAAACTTTGTGAGTAGCAGAAGAGAAAAGTCTCGAAGGATTTGGTATCGGGATCTCGGCATTCAGGAGTTCGGGGGTCTTGAGGATGAAGGTCTAGACACTCAACGTCAGAATTTCTGAATTTGCGAAAGGATTGGAGCCATCCATCTGCTGAAGGGTGTGTGTCGTGAGATCATCCTCTTTGGAGACTCAAGCATCGACACTCATAGAGGTGAGCATCTAGACTTTGCGAGTGGCGAAGTCGTGGAAGAATCTGAGCCATCTGTTGGAAGGAGGACATGTGTCGTGAGATCCTCTCTATCGAGGATTCAGACATCGGGAGTCAGAGGAGGAAGTCTCTTGACTTCGCGAGTGGCGAATTTCTGAGAAGATCATAACCGTCTCTCTGAGGAGGATAGGTGGAAAAGATCGAGGGATCTCACGAACTCAGGGGTTCACAAGGTGAGAGCCCAGGAGTCGGGTGCTCCAAGTCACGAGTGGCGAAATCGCAAGGAGTAAGGATCACCATTGGATCCAGGTCATGGGAGGATCATTGGATTAGATCCTCATCATGCGTATCATGCATTCGGAGGTTTAGAGGTTGAGAGGACCTCTTCTCGACATCAGAAGTCACGAAGTTCTAAAAGTCAGGCACGAAGGAACATGTGGTAGGACCACAAAGTGGGGCCCATATGATTGAGAGGCGAGGAGTTAACACTCCGTTGACTTCTTGCATCTCAGGGATTCGCGGGATAAGAGCATGAGTGCTCAACCTTTCAACGTGAGAATTCATGAAGTTGTGATGGGAGCTAGTGCTTATCCTAGCCGTTGGTCATGCACAAAGGGCGCTGACAGAAGAGAGATATACCCATTATGTAATTTCGGATATCATGAATTTGGGAAGGAAGAGTCAGGAGTTTCGACTCGCGAACTTGTGAGATTGCGAGTTGTGACAAGCGCCTTCGAGAATAGGCCATGGTCATAGCGTTGTGGTCACTCGGAGAGGGTGGAGCTCGCGCCTAGTGGCGTTCACTTAGGGGAGCTTCCAAAAGGATCGATGGATTGATTGGAAGAAGATTCCAGCTGGAAAACAAAAGGGGATTCTTCGGCTCATAAAAGAAACTAAATGATCCTTAAGACCGGGAGGCCGCACAGAGATTCTGTCGAGGTAGAGGTGTCATCTACAGCCTGTGCTAAGCTTTGTAGGTTTTCAGGGATTCTATCCCTCTAGAAAAGGTGAAAATTTTATTATGCCAGAGTGGGTATGTGACAAATTGGTATCAGATCATGGTTACAACACTCGGCCTACTTGGGCTCATGAACAAGTTGCGCAGAAGCTTCGTTCGGAACACTTCTAAAAAGAGAAACCCCCCTGTCTTAACATCCCTAATTAAAAGAGGAAGTTGAGAATGAAAAATCCCTATTGTGTGTGTACATGTGAAAATATGAATTATGTACTAGTTATAATAAATATAAATATCAACTAACAACCAATGTTTTTCCTTTTTCACACAAGTGGAAGATCAACCGCGGGAAATTATCAACGCGTAGTATGGTGACTCACCATGAAGTGGGAGAAGGCTCCCACAATAGAGACGAAGAGTTCGATGAAAGGAGGGCATCAGGGACCCCTCCAGGTCTAGACGAGGTTGTGAGGATCCTCATGGTCGAATTACAAAGTTGTAAGGCCGACAATGAAAGGATGATGAAAGAACAAGAAAAACAAATAGAAATTAATGCAGTTTTATTACAGAGTTTATCCCATCTACAAATACAAATGTAGCATGAACCTAAAACTTAGAAACATGGTCATATCAGTGGTCACACTGAGAGGAGAACCTTGAAAAAGGTCCACCCCAGAGTTAAAGGACAAGCGTCAGATGATTCCTCTGAGAAGGAAGTTGGTGATTCAGAGGGCTCTTCTAGTAGCAGAACCAGTTCCTATCCCCAAAGGAAACAAAAGAAGCAAAAGTCTTCCAAAGGTCATAAATTTGAAGAATTCAAAAAATCCAAACCACCCTCCTTCGACAATGAAATAAAGAAGGGAGAGGAAGCAGAGGCTTGGCTACTTGAACTAAAGAAGTATTTCAGAGTCCATGACTTTTCAGAAAATATGAAGGCCCGAGTGGCCACCTTCAACTTGAACGGAAAGGCTTCCATTTGGTGGGAAGACCTTAAGAATGTAAAAGGGGTTCGTGAAGAGGACCTTCCTTGGGAACGGTTTGAGAAATACTTCCGAAAGAAGTATATGTCGGAAAAATATTTCGACAAAAAGACTAAAGATTTTTATGAACTCAAACTGGGACAACTCACTATAGAAGAATATGTCAACAAGTTCTTCGATTTGTTGAGGTATGTACCCTATATCAAGGCGGAAAAGGCAAAGGTGCAATGCTTCATCAGTGGACTACCTAAGGACTATCAGAATAGAATTGAATTTGATGAGCCAAAGACTCTAGAAGGCACTATTCGAAAGGCAACCTATTGTCATGAACAGTTTGGGCATCGAACAGAACCTCATGAAGGATGGAAATAGAAGAATAGTTAAAGATTTCAGAAAAAGGGAATTAAATCCCCAGG
>JASDQU010304968.1:0-13704 GCA_032191745.1 Picea mariana
CTCTCTCTCTCTCTCTCTCTCTTATGTGTTTCAAATAGTATAACACATTGACTGAAGCAAGTTAGAAAAATAATGTGCACTTACTATCAATACTTTGAAATTTATTACGAAAATAAATTGGTACAGTATACATACCACACTAGTGCGCTACTCATGGCATAGCGCACCGAAAACATAACCTTTGAAGAAAAACAAAATGTGTGCATGTTTATCATCAATGCACCGAAATATGCAATAAACAAATAAGTGGGAATTTTCATTTTTGTGTTTATAAAGAAAATCCCTATTCATTGTTTTATTGTTTGCCAAATTTTAGAGAGGATATTTGTGCAACAAAGATTTCCATGTGGGTGGATTTTTTTCAAAGAGCCAAATTTGAGGGGGAGTACTATAGATCACATAGAAATCTTTAGAGGAGAAATTTTAGGTATATGATTTAATTATATTAATCATCTTAATCATTTTCCTATTTGATTCAAACAATTTTCAGTGCATTCCCAAACAAAACAAAAAAGGATTTCATAGTTACCTTTAGTATTGGAAGCCCTAATTTCCTCACTATTCTTTTGCTTTCTACTTTTGTATTTCACAAGAAGAATTTTTTTTAAGCACAATATATTTATAACGTTTGGTTATTTATATATGGGTGTTTCCTATCTTTTACAATGAAATCACTCATTGCATTGGATCCCAAACCATCCTATCGCTTTCATTTTTTTTAAACGCCTTCATCGTGACTACTGCACTCTGTACATAGTAAGCACACTAATGTGTATTTGTTTGTAAATAACACCTCTTTATTTCAATTTGAATATTATTAAAAAAGCATTTTTACGGTCGACAGTGCACATTTTGCCTAAGCACACACTAGGGCACATTGTCTACAAAGTGCATCGTTGAGTTTAAAATAGAAAAAATATTGTTTTTATATGGAAATTTCCATTTATTTTAAATTTTTTCACTACTCGACAATGCATAACAAATAGTATTTATGAAGCCATGCTTTTCTTAATTCTTAAAGCACTGGCTAAATACAAAAATTTATAAAACGTTTTCAATTTTGCAACGACACTATTATACTATACTGGTTCATATATGTATGTTTGACACACCAAGGCATATAAATATTGTTGACACCCTGGTTTGAATTATCTTAATATGCACTGAAAATTTTTTTTTTGAAATAATAATTTTTATATATTTATTTTTTCAGGGAGATTTTGAAAATTCCAAGGGATAAACAAGGGGAAAACCAAGATATGTCGGTAGGGATGTGCAAAAAAGTGTAGAAGAAAATGTTAAAATAAATGAACATAATTTCATCACAAGGAGAGCCATCCCAACTACAATGTGCACAAGAGGTATGTAATCATTTATTTATTCTTTTATGTACATCGAATTTAAGTATCATGTGAAATACTAATTTTCAATTGTTTTCTTGCAGAAAAGAAAAACAATTATAATCCATTCATCACATAAGACAGGATGACAAGGAATAAAATGGTTGATCGCAAACTTTGTGAGTATTTATGTTTTTAGCCTTTCTTAAGATTTAATGTTTGTTGTGATCTGTATATTTTAAATAATTAATTTACACTTCTCCATCAATATCGTATACTTAGTGTTAACATACAAAGAGGAGCCAACCCATGAATTGACAAACATTGGGTTAAATATGGGTTGTGAGTATATGTTGAAGAATAAAAGTTTAATTGAACAATTTGTAAGTAGATATGTTGTTTAACTTCTTTTGTTTTATAATTAATGAAAAAACATGAAAACTTTATATTGATTATATTGACTATGATTTTTCATGTCATATTAAACATGCAGGAAACAAAGTATGGAATGTAGACATCAGAGGATATTTTGAGAGATTTCATGAAACATGGATTTGAAAGAATGTGTATTATTTATGAAATACTTGGTGCTAAGGTATATTTTTTTATTTACACAATCATGTATATTCTACTATATATAAATGTAGATATACTTATTACAATTTATTTGTATGTTTGTAGATGGAAGATGAAGGGGCAAAACATAAAAAAAAAAATCTAATCAAGAAAACATTATGTTAAAAAACCAAAGTACAATATCACCTACATGTGATGAAAAAACGAGGCGTGCATGTAGCTCAAGCAATGTCAACAATTCAACTAATGAATGGAAATCGATATAATTGAATGTTACTGCAAGTTGTATGTTTTGGAATATTTGTCGCTGAAAATTAGATATTTCGTTTAATGTACTCGACATATTGTCCCAATTGCATGAGGACATGTTACCAATAAGTGCAACAACTACAAATTGGTTGAAATTTGATTATTGTACTGGACCTTTACATTATTCATTTTTGTCTAACAATGGGTCTCTTGTTCATATATAATAAAATGGATTTCTTATTCCATTGCATTGTTGAATGTTGTAAAATGTTGTGTTGTTGAATAATTAATATGTGGATGATTTACATTCTTACAAATAACATAGGTTTAATTGGTTGGATAACACACTAATGCAATCATTGTCCAAATGAAATACATAAATATAAAACAATATTATTATAAAAAATATTTGATTTTGAGATAATTAATTAATAATTTGTAAAAGAAATGAATTAAATTATATACATATTAGTGCACTGTATTATTTTGAACTCACTAGATAGTGCATGCCATAGACAATGGTGCATTTTGAGGCATCATATGCAACAATACATATTAATTATAATAATGCACCAATACATACTATTAAGAAAACGCATCATTCCATAAACTATATAACTTACAATAATATTTATCATTTCAAAATTGTACGGTGCTCGCTTTTGAAATCAAAACCGTGGCACAAAAAATAATTTTCATATCGGTGAGTTTTGTTTATTATACCCATTGGGATTCTAAATATTACTTACACATCGGTTCTTTTACTATAATATACACATCGGTGCATACTAAAAATAATGGTGTTGACATCTCACCTTGAATATTCAAAATTTCACTACCCTATAGTGCACATGGTAAAACAGATACCAGTGCATACTAATTACACAAGAACCGAGGCGTGTGTTATATTAAACACACTCTGTCTCGGAAATATGATCTCACTAGGGCTAATTATAACTTAAACGCACCAGGGTGGATGAATCCTAAATTTTACCAGTGTGTCATACAAAAACATGGAATCGATGCATAGTAATTATAAGAGCATCGGTGCTCTGCATACGATGAAAAAAGGAGAAATCGGTTCACAATAGTTATAAACACATCGGGGTGTTTTGTTATTATATTAAGACCTGGGAATTTTTTATTATATTAATGTACTGGTGCTTTTTATTATAGTAATGTGTCGGTGCATGTTTTTCAATACTACACCGATGCGTTTTGACAAGAACAACACTAGAAAAAAAAAACCTCTTCTACAACCTCCCCCTGCCCAATTTTTTTAAGTTACATCCACTAAAACCTCTGCAGCCATTAGAGGAGGTTGTAGCAGAGGGTTTTTTGAAAATTTTTCCAGATTTTGCAACACTAAAAACGTTCACAAAAACCTCTACTAGAAGGTGTTCTCCTTGTAGTGGAGAGAAAGTCCTTGTTGATTTGAGAATTTGAATAACCATTAGTCACAATGGATTTAGTTTCAAAATTTTATACATAGTTTGAATCTAGAAATATCAAGAAACATCGTCAGTGATCTTATTATATGAGCACCGAAGATGAAAGGTCATGGAATGATTTTATAGATCCTCACTTGGCTTCCCTTAAAATTTGGGAATATATAAGGGGAACTTGGTTGGCATAGGCAAACAAGATGGATTATGTAAGATGGGGTGTTGGATGCAGGCCTAGTCAGGAGAAAATAATATTTTAGGGAAGAGAAGCATGTGAGGAGGAAAGGACAGTTGGAAGGAAAAGTAGCATGTGTGAGGGAAGTAGGTGAGGTGTGCATGCAAGGAAGACCTAACGACACTAGGGTTAGGGTTTTTGTAATGTATTGTAATGGATAATGATCCAAGAATATAAATAAGTAATACTTAGAGGGAGAAGAGGACCCCGACCAAGAGACATATTGAGAGAGAGAGAGAGAAGAAAAAGAGAACGGATGGTAGAGATTTGTAAGAACTATACTATTCAGTAAGCTGGTGAGCTAGAGAGGCAGCGAGAAACTTGATCCTGATGGTTAGATCACAAGCTGAGGATCCTGGTGTGATATAGTCAGCCTCACAGGGATCGAGGAGCCTATTGAAGAGAGTAAGATCTAAGATTGTAAATACACGCGGCGTGACATATTCCTGAACCATAATAAAGAGCCTGAGAGCTAGATCTTTGTGGACATATCCCGATATGGGGTGAACTACGGTAACACCTGTGTTATGTGAATGAATGTGTGCATCTTTATTGTTGTTAAGTTGTGACTGTTAGATGAATGAATTAACTAGTTAGATATGGTATTTCACATACATGGATAGAATGACTAATATAGTCAAATGTTAGAGAGAATAAATAAAGATTACAAGATACAACCACAGAACTCCACTCTTCCCTAGGTTGCAAACACCTGATTATTTCAACCACCCATAGATTTATCTCAGGTGAGACTGCGCAGTGCACTTTATGTGCTGTGTTTCCTTCTAGTCTACCAGAGGGGACGATATTTTTAGAGGGATTTTATTGGGAACTTACTAAGTTTGAACCTGGGTCAAATAGGATCAAAGTAGATGAATGAAAGAGTAGAAGAGTATCTAAAATCCAACAAATGGCTCCATTGTCGGGACTTGAACCCAAATCTCTTGGGTGAGAGAGTCAACCTCCTAGCACTTAAAAAAAAAACAAAGGGTTTCACGAAGCAACATAGGGGTTACCACACCAGACATCAAAAGAAAACAACCAGCGAAAGGAGACATAGCATGATGAAAAGAGAATGTTCACTCGCACTTGGAACAACTAGTGCAACGAAGAAAGGAACAATGGTCAGAAAAAGGAGGAAATTGTCGAAATGGAAGGTATGACAAATAGGCTCCAACTGACGACGTCTATCAAAATTGAATGTCAAGAACGATTGATGGGATTCCGTAGTAATCGTGTCGACTAGTGATGTCAAGGGAATTCAATGTTAGGTATGTAGGAAGCACCAGTTCATTCAAGACAAAACTTGGGTAACGTCTCCGAGAATTTTCGCACGATTCCCATATAAGGAAAGCATGTGGGTATCGGAAGGGTTATTATGAAATTGAGGAAAACATAGAGAAACAGGGTATACAAAGAATAGAGCGAGTTTTCAAGAGTTACATAATGAACTAAGCTCGACGAAGACCATTTTTACCACCATGGCACCACCCAAGATAGGATCATCGAGCCAAGCCTGTAGACAACCTCAAAGAAAACTTAGAGCACCTCAACAGCCATAGGGAAACAAATAGGAACCACCATGGACTACAAAATTCATAAACTTTAATGAAATCACTTCTCTCAATATGGAACTAACAAGCCCCACACCAGTGGTGGAGGAAACCCAACAAACAAAACTAGTGGGCATGGATATCGATATGTCAGAAGTGGGACAGAGCTAGCAGGCCAAGGACACAGGAAATCCTTCGCGACCTGAAAACCCTGAAGAAGCCTCGAGGGTTAATGGGATGGTCCCAAACTAGACAAAAACGGTCACACCTGAGAGGTCACACACAACAACGCTGGAGTAGCAACAGGAGGGCATAGTAGAATATGTCACTGGCCAACCATAGGAGTATACAAAGGAAAGAACAATGGATGTCTTAACCTTGATTCATCCACCATAGTGGAATGGCAAGCAACCAGTAGCAAGATCACCATGTCGGTAGGCTGCAACAACCATAGTCTTATTGCACATTCTGGAAGGGGTGTGTGTCATGGATAACCTATTAGGATGCATGGAAAAACTATGGTACTCGGATCACGATGTGACCAACATGGAAAATTTTCTTGAGTTTTCAAAGCAAGTTTACCTGGATATTGTGGGTATAGGACCCTTCGGTCAGCCAATTGTCCAACCAAAACAGTGGGCAGTCAAACTGGCCAACACCAGGATTCTAATCTTGTTGGAAATACCACACTTTGGAAGGGGTCGTGACGTAAAAATTGCGTCAAGTAACTAATGTTAGTTACCCATGGAGGATACCTATGGGTGTAAGAGCCTGTCTTGATAGACGTAGAGCTCATTGCGTATATTACAGGTTTTCCATATCGGGGGGAGAGCCCCGTGCAGTTCCTTGATGAAAAAACAAAGGAGAAGGCACTAGCTGAGGAAATGAATAAGACGTATGGCACAGAAAGAGGGTCACATGAAATCATAATCAAGTGCATCAGCGAAGCCGCAACCAGGCTGGTGTTGAGCACTCAACACACCCTAAAAAGTCTATGTCAAATTTCACCTTTTTGGGCACCACTTCATCTTTTGAAATTGTCTAATATGAAAAAAATGTGTCCTTTACTTATCATTTTTTATTCTCACTAAGTCTTTAAAATCTTGCTTAAACATGTGATAAATCTATAACTTAAATAACTAAAGAATCGACACCCAAAAATTTTCCCAACGCGTTCGCGGACCCGACATTGGAAAGAATTACAGCAGGAAGAAAATCACTTAGGAACAACGCAGTCGTCGACCGTTGATCCTCATCGGCGTCAGCGTCGATGAACGGGCATTTTCTTTCATGAACAAACTTCACCAAGGATATCGTCGATGACCGATTCTCACGGCATCAGAGAAAGGTTAAAAGAATAAGCGTGGAACGAAAATGAAATAATAATCGTCGATCGTCAACTTCCAAAACATTTTCGGTATCAGGAGATTTGAAGGATGATAAGCCACTAAGAAACTACACGCTATTTTTATTCCCAAACGTCGATCCTCGATACTCATCTAGCATCGATAGTCACAATGTTAATCTCAGTTTAGTGTGTTCGACTTAAACGAAGTCTCGAGTCCGACCATTACCCACGAACTGATTTCCAAGTTTTATTTAATGAGTCCTGAATTAGTGATGCCACGTTAGCATCAATCGGCGTTGGGAGTTTTTGTTAGGGAAATATCAACCAAAATACAAAGAAACTCAGAGCTACGCTACTTATAAAATCAAGGCTAATTTACAAGAACGCAGTTTTACGCACAAAGAGGGAAACAATGCATTCAATTTCTATGACTTGAATCCTTTCGAAAAAATTTCAAAGTTTTGTATATGAAGATTCTTGTCGGATTCAGGTTACATACAATAAACACTACCAACACCTTTTGGCCAACCGACCCGGTCACATTGAGGACATGAACATTTTCAAAAGAAACAGGGAAATTTATCAAAAAAATATGTGTCACGTCCGAAAAAAAAAAACAATAGTGTATGCCATTCATGTCTTTTCTGCGTGCGAATTTTCTCCCGGGCTACTCCGCTCTCCTTGGGGTGTTTTCATGTTCTTTTATTTTGATACTCTCTGATCTTTGCATAGCTGCATGATCATATATTTTTCTTCTTGAAGTTATCTTTTAAGCCAGGTTACATTACCTTCATGACCTTGCGGTGCTGACACCTCAGGGTTCTTTGCCACCAATTGTTGTCGTAAATATCTATTCTCCTGGTAAAGTTCAATTATGGAACGTTGTACCTGTTCTAGTTGCTGTTTAGGATCTCGAATGTTATAACCCCAATTTTCCATCCTTCTTTTTTTTTTCCTGCTTCCCCGACTTGCAGTTCCAAATGGTTCAAGATGAATAGCGCAAATTAAGGACTCTTCGGCAGTTGATCGTACACATGGTTCGACCGGGTTTTGGTGTTCCCCAACTTCCTTGTTTTTTTGAGGACTCCCTCTCCTCTATGGTATCTTCTAAGGAGGGGGCATGTTCTCTAACCTACATCCTTTTGGCATATTTCCTTCTACTTCGGTATCCGCATGGAGCAACACTATAGATTCCATGCGAAGGTCATAATTTTCCTTTGGAACCTCAAGAATACCCGTTGTCGATAAGAATGAGTCCCCGACATGTTGGGGCTCAGGCTTGGAGATCTGATTGCCCCACAGACCCCGCCTCACATTTTGATTAGATCCCATGGCGTGACAAGGTATTTGCTTAGACGTCCATGACTGGACAAAAGACCAAAACACAAAGATTGATAAAATTGGGCTCACAAGACGAATCTCCACTAGTGCATAAGATCGGTGAAATGAATCGAACTTGTACAGAACATCTAGAATTTATAAAAAGGAGGGGAAACGAGCTGAAACATGTCAGGGGACACTAAGTTCCTTGCGACAGGACATTTCAAAGAATTATTGTGCCACATTTGCGTGACGGGTATGACCAATGGAATGTGAGATGCAACCAATAGGAATTATGGAGGATGTGTGGTATGATCATCTCGATTCCTTTCATTTCCCTCAGCTTCCATAATGAGCTGATGATGGTCGATGCACTTGCTTATGCAACTCCCATGAGAGAAATCTGCCTCGATTGGAAGAATTTAATGACTTCACTCATAACAATATCCAATATTCTGGAAACTTGCTCGTACTTTTGTCACATGTTCGGCTCTAACATCCTTTCCCTACCCCAAGGGCCAACTGACCACTGGCATACGGATGTAACTCACCCAAACTAAAGAAAATGGCGTCGCCAACAAAGATGGTACAGGTAATCCAAAAGGTTCCAGAGATCACGTAAGTATCAAACAACCATGCTTAGCAAGCTTTACAGGTATGCATCCATTTTTTTTTTCTTCTCGCTCATGTCTTTTATACATTTTTGCCAAGTATTGTTCTATAAGAAATTTCTAAAAAATGATTTTAATCTCGAGTGAAGGAAAGATATCTCTGACTACTGAGCAACATTGGCTCTGTGACTTCACCCAAGAATCTGGAAGAAACCAAGTCCAAAAATCAATAAAGAGATGAAGGATATTGGACTCCCCAAGTTTGGCACCCCCAATAGCTTCATTGACTTGTGCTACATAGTCAGATCACATGCCAAACAGGATTCACTATGGGTCGAAAATATAGCCAAGGTGACTGATACAACACCAGGAAAAGTGCAAAGATTTATGGAACATTCAATGAAGGCTCAAACAGTGCTACAGCAGTTAAACACCAGTTTAGTGAAGTACCGAGCGCATGCGGTGGACATCAAAGGAATTTACGCAGCTCCGATGGAGAAGCACAGATTTCCATGGGCCCAAAATTGCGAGGATTTGTTTATCAGTTGGTCGGAGTATAAGGAAAGTCACCCTTTCAATTGATATCTCGAGTTGACTGTTAAAGAAACTGTTAGAAGAGGACACCACATGGTGAATTTTGTTTTGTTCAAATTACACTTAGTCGTTATTTTCAGTGGAATTTTATGTTATAAATAAGAACATCAACCAATTAGTTAAGGGTTGATGGTTGTTGCAAGAAACTATTATGTTTTGGTTTTGTTAAGAATTTTTTCCAAGATACCATTAATAGAGAAGTCCTTCTGGACCAGATACAAGTTATTTTCATCAACTTCATGTGTGATTGGACGTGGATAAGAACTATTTCCTATCCTGTATCATGAATGATGCTGTAATGAGTAAGAAAAATTAATTATGTTGCCAAGTTATCTAGTGTAATTTTTTGTTGTTCTTTTCTTTAATGATGAATATGAATCATTGTGTTATTATGTGATGAATGATTATGGTAGATGAACTATTTTTCTTGCCAGTATCTTATTGCATATGTGTTTTCTTTCTGGCAATTAGTATCTTAGACAATAATTGGATGCTCACATGGTTAATGTATTAGTACTAGGGATGTGGTATATAATTTTCATCTGAATGCTTGAGCAACAGGTTATCCCAAGCTTAGCCTCTTCCCGAGTAGTTTAAAACTCAATCCTATTTGTTACCAAGTTGGTTTATACCGACTTACATCTCATATTAGTCCCACCCAAGAGAAAATACAAAAGAGAATAGTCCAAACATAAATCCCATCGATAATTTGACCGGATCGCAATATCTAGAGAACCATTCCACTATTAAACATTGCAGAGTCTAATTGGACCTTGGTGGAGGGTTTGGTTCCTGCTGTTGAATCAAGGGACTTAGAACCCATCAGCAGAATTGGCGCTAGAAGGAGGGCCATCAGAATGAAGGGTTGGATATGTATTCTACAGAGTATTTCAAACAACCTATAGATTCAAAACAATCCACATGCATGGCTAGTCATTCCCAAGACAACCCACACACACTGAGCACTCCTAAAATGAGTAACTCACCCCAACTCGAGGAAGAATCTTTTCACCTTGAAATACCTTATGCTCTTCCTCACGAGGAGGTAAATCAATTCAGAAGAATCACAAGAGCCTACGCCTGATAGATCGATGTGTTGTCCTTAGCTCCCATACTCCCTCGAAGAAAACAACAAAGAATACCAGTGGTTAGTACTCCCGACGAGGTTTTCATGCACTTGGTAGAAGAATTAATAGATTTTTCAATCACCAAAATCCAAGATCCTCTTGATTTGATACCTGAAACGCCAGCCGACGACGTCTCTGAACTAGACAATTTTTCAGAAGAGGAGGAGTTTAACTCAGAGTTTGAAGATATGGAAGGAAACAATGACCATAATGATGAAAGGGGGAACCCAACTCTTAACAATCAACCCCGGTTGGCCAAATATGCTTTGGCCCTCTTGGGACCAGTTCATAACCTTCCCCGACATCCAGAGAAGTTACTTCCTAAATTTGACCCCTAAACTTCAGGATTGCCTGAAGATCATATCAAGAAATTCATATTGGCGATCAGACTTATGAATGTTCAACATGAAGACGTATTATGCAGACTTTTCCCCTATACATTTGAAAATTCATCTTCCACATGGTACTTCAATCTACCGATAGGATCTATAACCAGCTAGACGAAGTTCCAAAAAGATTTTGTAGACAAATTTTCCAAAGAAACTACTACTGGATCTTTGATGGCCGAATTGTTTGCCACCACCATGAGTTTGAAAAAAAGGGTCAAAGACTTCAATCAAAGATTCACGACCATCTTGAACAATTTTCATCCTGAAGCTAAGCCAACATAGGAATTGCAAATCGGAGTTTATGCTAATGCTCTCCCAGCTTCTATTTCCATGTTCGTGAAAAAGGCTGCTAAACGAACCCTAGATGATAATTTTAAAGAATCCAAAATGATAGAATTCCATATGAAAGGGTGTAAAGAAGGCCAAGTTTCTTTAGTTAATAAAGAAGCTAAACCTCCTCTCAAGAGAGGACTCCTTTTGACTAGACCATCGGGGAAACAAGAAGAAAAGACTTTCGACAAGGGTAATGGAGACATAGAAGATCTACAATGCATGGTTAATAAATTATCAAATGATATCATAGACATGAAGAGAAACACAGGGGAAGGAAACCAATGCCAAAGGCCTTATAAGCCTTTCTTTAAAAGGAACCCACCGTTCAAGGCAACTAAACCTCCCCCAACTAACTTAAATATTGATCTAGGGAATGTATCATCTGATTCTTTCTGTATGTATCACCAAGAAAACCACTCTAAAAGAGACTTCCCTCAATGGGTGCATGCCATGAATTTGATGGCCAATCAGTTTCGAGATGAAGTCTCCCTAACTGAACAATCAAGCAGTTTAGTTATGAATATTGCTGACTAGGATGAGATTGGTCCACCACAAGATACAGCCATGCTGATATGGGATCTCGACCTGATCATGCCTTCCGACGACCTGTTTGAGTCTCAAGAACCACTCGTCGAGGTTTCAGTGGTGCAAACGCGCAATAAAATATGGTCACTAATTTAGAAACACTGAACAAACCCTCATCCACAAATTTCCCCGTGCAGGGAAATTATTCCTTCGATTCCCACTTCAGAAAATTTTCTCCTCTCTAATCTGATGTCCCTCTCACTCAAAACTTTGAAATTTTTTTTCAAGAGAAGTTGTCGATACTGATAGAAGACACCCTCTTCTTCCAAGACCCTACGCTAGAGATTACAGAACAAAATATAAGAGAGCAAGAAAGTAATAAGGAAGAGGAAAAGGGCGATTGTTGTTCACAAATTTGAACTTTATACTTTGATGGATCTAAATCACAAGAGGGATCAGGTGCACAGTGAATCCTCATTGATCCAAAAGGTAAAAATTGTTTCCTTTCCTGTAGACTAGAATTTGAATGCACCAATAAAACTGTCGAGTATGAAGCTCTAGTACAAGGGTTAAAGAAAACCATAGACTTGAACGTCAAAGAATTGAAAGTTTTCAGGGACTCAGAGATTATCATTAGACAAGTAAGGAATACTATACATTGAAATTCCCCTCACCTGAAGAATTATCAGTAGGAAGTGCATAGGTTAATGGAGCATTTTGAAGCTTTCAATATCACCAGGATCCCCAGAGCAAAGAATATCCTTGTTGATTCTTTGGCCACAACTGCTTCAAGGTTTTCACCTCTGGAAGACTATGAAGCCTCTCAATTCACTGTGGAACTACTCTACAAACCATCGGTGCCTAATAATATCTCTAATTGGAAAGTCTTTGAAGGAGATGAACTGATCATAAACTTCCTGTCTAACCAAAACAATTTCAAAGATTTAGCCATTGACGATGAGGTATTCCTGGAGAAATCGATAGAAATTGATCCTCGAACAGGTCAGCCTATTGATAGATCGAAATATCACACCACCCCAAAGGGGATAGCTAATCTAGAAAATCTGTTTGATCTGAAAGAACATTTTAGGGGGCCCAAGAACGCAAAGACCGGTAGCTCCTGTCCTCTGCATGAAACTATAAATCTCAGAACCCCAGAAAATCCAAAGAATGTGAATCTCGGAAAGACTATATATAAAGAGGAAACAAAATCTTATCTCAAACTGTTCAGACAATATCAATATGTCTTCGCATGTTCCTATCGAGATCTCAAAACTTATAATAAATGCATCATTCAACACACTATACCGTTAAAACCTGAGGTAAAACCTTTCCAACAGAAGCTCTGAAAGTATCATCCATCTTTGGAACCTCTCATGTATCAAGAATTGAAGAAAATTTTAGATGGAAAATTCATCTTCCAGGTTAGGCATTCTGCATGGGTGCCAAATCTAGTCCCAGTGAGGAAAAAGTCTGGAGAAATCCGCTTATGCGTGGATTTCAGGAACCTCAACAGAGTTTCAGAAAAGGAAAATTACCCAGTCCTGCCAATGGAAAAACTCCTATAGACCATGTCAAGCTCGAATATTTTCTCTCTACTGGACAGTTTCTCATGTTACAACCAAGTCCTGGTTTCGGAGGAGGATCATTTAAAAACTACTTTTCAAACCAAGTGGGAAACCTTCGCTTATAAACGCATGCCTTTTGGGTTAATCAATGCAGGAGCGACCTTCCAAAGGGCCATGGACATATCATTTCAGGGACTAATCAACAAGTGTGTAGTAGTGTATCTAGACGATGTAACTGTGTATTCAAAGAATAGAGAAGAGCACATCCAACACTTAAATCAAATTTTTGAAAGGTGTAGGAGATACAGTATATCCTTAAATCCAAAGAAAAATAATTTTGGCGTCGAGGAAGGTAAGTTGTTAGGTCATATTATATCCCAAGTAGGCTTTCAAATAGACCCAGAAAGGATTAGGGCCATAGCTCAACTCTCATTGCCTCATAACAAGAAAGTTATGCAGTCCTTTTTCGGGAAAAACAATTTTGTGAGGAA
>JASDQU010304971.1:0-13667 GCA_032191745.1 Picea mariana
TTGGCCGACTTCTTCTCTTGGAGGCTAATAGCCTAATATAAATTATCTTCTTGAGCCGACAAGGCTTCTAGGGTTATTAGCCAACTCATTAGGGTTTCTCTTTCTTCCCAGAGTCTTCTATTTTCATCAGGTTCACACGTGGAGGTAAATAACTCCCATTGTTACCCATGATTTTGGTCATCATGATGGTGTATTAATGATGGTGTAATCAAGCTCTTCATAAGAAATTTTTCCTGAGAAAAGTTACTTTCATCTCTTCCTAGAAAACTCACTTTTGAAGAAGGTTCACAGGCTGCTAATATATTTGGGTGTGAGAATGACCCATTCTCACAGGTTTCCTTAAGCCAGGGTGCAAACTTCTCACACTGTGTTGAATAGCCAGGGTGCAAACTCTTCCTAAAGCATGGAAAAAGATGAATTCTCGGTGTTTCTAGAATGGAATATTCTAGAAGAATGGGTTGGCATTCAAATGGTTATCCTTGTACTGGATTCCCTGATATTGTGGGATAATTCTTATCCAAGTAACTATCTCATTCTCTCCTATATATTGAGGGAATTCTCATGGAAAAGGTTAAGCAAGATTCATTGGATAATTGGTGAAAGAATTGTGTGAAGGAGTTAGTTTGAACAGTAGCTTGAAGACTCTAGCAAGTCTATCAAGAGGTTTTGATCTTCTTCATCCAAAAATTGAGCAAGTGTGTGTGTTGGAGCCAAGATCCATTGAAAGGAATCTTGCGACATCAAGGCAATCAAGTTGTAATATTTACTTTCAATTAATATGATACAGTGGCATGTCCCTTTCACATAAAATTATTCTCACTTTATTGTGTAATTCCTTGATCATACACATAAGTTGACAGTTGAATATATTTTGCTATCTTCACTTTGGTTGGTTTGTGTTGTCTTGGTCTTGACATCACAAGAGCACCGAAGTGAAGAAGGAGCAACAGAGACCCTAGGAAGCGATATAAAGGTATGTTACTTGTTCTTTCCTATTAGCTTATTCAATGGTCAAAACTTAGGGAAAGAGTCATGTCTTGTCCTGTTTTGTTCTAGATCCAGGTGGATCAAGGGAGATCTATTAGTGTCCGCACCTACCGATTAGTCCAATAACCAAATTGGCGACTCCGTTGGGGATTATAACACGTTTTCTTGTGGTTTTTGGTATTTTTATGTGGCCATTTTCTCTTGTTTTACATTTCTCCATTCATATCAATCTTTGAGTCTTCGGTATACCCTGATAGATCCTCTGGGTCCAGAGGCCTCTTCAAATTTTATGTCATTTTCCAAAAATTTGACTAATTTCAGACATTCTCACATTGCACTTCACAATAGCCTGCAAGAACACACTAAGTTTGCATCCTGCCTTTAGGCTCAGTGCGAGGTTCTTGCACTCTGCTCAAGGGTCACCTGCGAGAATCACTAATTCTCGCACTGTGTAATATTTCCATCCTGCGAACTTGTTTTTTCAAACTTTTGGATTTGAGTGTTGGAATCTTCAACTGCCCAGATCATTCTAGGTGCCTTATAAGAGTTTCTTGGACCATTGACTGATGTCTTTCTTGTCTTCATTTTCGTGCATGAACAGTCTTAGGATTTCAAAGGCTCTTCTTGTCACTTCTTTCTTGACTTTCGTTTCTTGACTTTTCTTGGCATAGCTATACTCTCTGATTTCGGATTCTGAGTGTGCTTGTTTGATTTAGGATCGGCGATCGGTTGAAAGTTGAGTTTTTTTGTCTTTATCATTTTCCCATTGTTTGAAAGATCACTTTTCTTATGCGATTGAAAAGACTAGATTGGTTTGCTTCTTATTTTTTTTTTCATTGAAAGAGTGGTTTGGGTTTTTATCATTGCTTGTTCATTGATTTTTGATTTTCTGCACTCTCACCATCAGAGTGTAGGTCCTTTTTCAAAAGTGAAAAAAGTTTTTTCTTTCAAAAATCATTTTCGTTTTCGAAAACATTGAAAATCAATTGTTGAAATTATTGAAAAAGAAACGATAGAGAATTGTTATTGATGTGTGATTTGTTGCATTTTCATTTTAAAGAAAATTGTGTCTTGTAGTTCACAGTTTGATCTGAAAAAATTCTCTCTCCCTCCCATACATAGGATTCATTGAACGAAAATCAATATATTTTTCATTCTCATCCATGCATCGTTGGGTCAGAGTCATACAACATAAGTTTCATCTTTGTTTCCTTTGAGTAAACAACAGCTCTTAATAACACTGCACAATTGTAAAATTTATCTAGTAACTCTTTTTTAGGGCTCTATTACACCAACATTTAGATAGGCTAGCGCTTTGGACTAGGAAGAGAGATACACTCTCCAAAAGCACAAAACACACAATAACATCTTGTGTTAGGGAGTGTTAAATTCCATTTGCAACATCTTGTCCTGGGAAGCCCTTCTCACACAAGGGTCAAACACGAGGTCGCATTGATATTGGCAGACTTACTCACCCTGCTTTGTTGATATCAGTGTAGAGATTGCAGGTATTATGGGGATCACTCAGAGGTCTACCCACAATGATGAGTGGAATCCTTTTGAGTTGATTTCGGGCTAGATACCCTGCCCTTGCATGTGGATTGGACTGTCGACTGTCCCCCCAGACTTTATTGTTTTTGGTGGTGACCTTAGTGGCTTATATTTCTAGGTTCTTACATGAGGTGACTCTGAAGGGGAAAGTCTTCACGGTACCTGGAATTGACGTTGACCAAACTCACTCGGTCTCCTTGGAGGGTATACCCACGATTATGTGTGGGAGCTTGCACTAGGGTGTAAGTCCGTTAAGCAGGTCGTCAGCATAACTTTTCCACCCTAACCCAGCCCTTTCTCGTCTCGTTGTTGCAATGTTGGATTTCATCACCAACTAGTGACTTCGTAATTAGAAGGTCTTGTTTGCTTGGTGTTGCTTCCTAGATTTTGTTTACTAGGGCATGTTGTTTTTTTCTCAAAGTTGACCATAAGATTTTCTTCGTGAAGTTTTTCACTCGTTTACAATAGCTCCTCCACGTCGTTCACATAGAATGCAGGGTTTATCTCCAGAGCATTTGGAAGGTTCTCAACCCTTGCCTACAAGTACACCTGAGGGCTCTCCTCGACAAAGTGAAGTCACAGTCGTTACCACGCCACCAGTGCAACACACTGACTCTCTAGAATATTTTCGAATTGCAAATACTCGAGAGGATTTTTGATTTCACCCTGATTCTGAGCGACCGTTTATGTGACTAAACTCTTCTGGAGAATTAGTTGTTACGTCTTCTGGATCACCAGTTGGACCCTTTCCAGGCATAGAAGGCCAAGATATTTTTTGATCTACAGGTGTTTTCTGACGGGACCTGTTTGGTCCAAGTTCACCTGTGATTTCCAAAATCAACCCACCTGTGATTTCTGAAATCTCTAGTCCAAAGACAATACCGTTGACTATCGCGTATCACTTTACCGTCCCTGCCGAAATGGCCCATCTCACAGATACTATGAGTGTTCCAACCGGATTTACTGCGGTTAGTCTTGCTCCCATCAACACCCCGCGAACGCCCAACGTCACTCCGACACTACCACCCGGATACCGTGCGTTGAATGCTTCCATTCACACTCCTACGCAAACCCCATCCGGATCTCCTGGTGGTCCTTCTTCTTCTGCGCACTCTCTTCCCGATTTTGTTTCAACACTCCCTCAATTTCCTTTTGGAGGACCTTCTTCTTCTACTACTGGCAGTCTTAATCCTAGTGGTGCTATTCCGTCATTCACTCCAAGTTACCAAATTCTGGTTGGTGGAAAATTTCACCAAGGTGGTATGACTCAACCCCCTTTAGGAAAATTCCTTTTGGCGTACAAATCCCAATTGGAACACAACCCCCAATTGGAACACTACCTCCAATTGGAACACCACCTTTGATGGGAGGACTGACCCCACCTTGTGGGCAAAACATACCTCTGTCCTTGGCCCATTATTGGAATCAGTTGATACAACATCCTACTCAATCGACTAGTGGGAAACAGTTTCCAGCTACATCTGTAATACCCCCTAGTGTGGGCCAACCATATCCAGGTTCGTTCAATCCCATTTGGGGGGCGACTGCTCAAACTCAAGCCCCTGTTCCAGGGTACAATCCTATGAGTTAATATCCTCTTCAATGACCACCGAATCTACCTGGGTCTTCACATTATATGCAAACTGCTTATGGTCCTACTGGTTTGCCAACAAGGCTTCCTCCCCAAAGCCACCAGTACCTACAGGTGAATCGACAGTTACCCTTTATAGCCACTTTGGATCTTCCGGACTTGTCAAGTATTTTAAATGATACAATTTTCCACTCTCCCCAATGGCCTGCTATACCCGCCAAGCTACCATTGGACATTCCCAAATTCAACGGCAAAGCAGGAGAGGACCCAAACAATCATGTTATGACTTTTCACCTGTGGTGTTCACCCAACTCGTTGATGGACGACTCTATTCATTTACGTATTTTTCAACGAACTCTCACGGGTTCTGCTGCAAAGTGGTATATCGAATTGCCATGAGGTTTCTTCTCTGACTTCAACACCCTAGCTATGGCTTTCCTTACGCATTACCAGTTACCGATCCGTTATGACACAGGGACCGAGATTTTGACTTCCTTCAAACAGAACAAGGCCACTCATATATCCGATCACATTCATGAGTGGCGACGGAGACGTCGTCTCATTAAACTCAAACTCCCCGATCAGTTACTGGCAGAATGGTTTACAAAATCATTTGTGAACGACATCGGTCATGACATTGCCATGGGTGGAGTAGTCACAGAAGAGTAGGCTATCAGTCATGCTCAATATATTGACCTCGTTTATTCACAAACAGGTACCCTTTATGACTTACTTTCTGACTTACTTCGTCCTTCTACTTCCAGCACTTCAACTACTACAGTTGCTTCACATGCCACTGACGGTGTGATTGGCTCTTCCCAGGACCAACCACATTCCACCTCCGGCACAAACCCAAAACCTGCTTCTTCTAATGTTCATATTGCTCCATCTCCTGCCCCTCCCACCAACAAGACTTCTGAGGTAAACGCAATTCAATCTACCCCAGCTGGAAAAAACAAATCTAAAAAGGGGAGAGGTAAGAATAAGGAGGGAAAAAATAATTCTCAAGCAGAGAAAACCAAAACTACCCATGTTGATGATCGGGATAAGAGTAAACCTCGATACCCTTGTATTATCTGTGGTGATAATCACTACATGAAGGATTTTCCATGACGCGCCGAGGTCACTGAGTTCCTTCAAGGAGCTCCAAAACCACCTGCACCAGCCATTTTGTCCCAACCCTTCCCGTCTCAACAATAGGATCAGTTGGTCATTCATGACCAACCCTCCTCTTCTACTACATCATATGTTTTGATGTGTACTGGTGATTCTAAGCAGAGAAACATTGTACTCACTACTCGCACCAAAGATTATTCTCCCTCTAAAGAGAAGGTTGATGATCTATCGCCTTCCTCGGCACAACCCTCTCCCGCGACTCCACCTACTAATGGTCCTCTTCATCTCGAACGACTGAGCCTCAAAACAGTTCTGTGACCCCCCCCAAAGGGCATTGTTCAGAAATTGACTTTCAATCCTCATGATCATGTCGCCCAGAACTACAACATTGTTGAAGATCTGGCCCAAGCACCTTCTGTGATGTCATCCCTTGAAGTCCTTCAAACTTGTCCTGCACAATGGAAGGCACTGTTGAAATCTATCGGTGGAATTGATCCGATGGATAGGAATTTAATAATATTTGACTTGGAAGATCACATTCCAAGGTTACCCCCTCAATTTTCATTCCAGATCCAAGTGGTTGTCTCTGACAAAAACATTTGTCCAACCGTCATCGACGAGGGTGCCTCGACGTGTGTCATGTCTCTTTATTGCTCGAAAGCCATTGGCTCTCCTTCTTTGAATGAATCCCAGAACACTCTTAAAGCCTTCAACGGCTCCGGTTTTAATCCCTACGGTGTCCTTCCTTCATTTCCCATCATTTTAGAAGGCAAGATGGTCCAAGTCGAAGTGGAATTCTTTGACGCTCCCCTTGATTATAATCTTCTGCTTGGCCACAGCTGGATCGATTCCATGCACGCAATTGTGTCGACCCTTTTCCATGTAGTACATTTCCGACATCAAGGTAAGGTTGTCACTGTTGACCAACTAGCCTTCTTCAACTCTGATACCCATACTAGCAACGTACCGTTTATCGCTAAAACCCCACCGGGTTATGAGAGCGTCTGTGTGGGCCTTCTCAAGGACTCTTCGTTAATGGTTACTTTCCCCATTCCACCACCTGATGTTCCACGCTCGTCTGTTGCTTCCATCAACATGATCTCCACCTTGCCTCATGAACTTCCTATGTCTCACGACCCCTGGATAGTCCCTGACCCTGAAGATCATCTTCGTTAAGGCAACGCAATGCCGTTAAGTCCGGTCGAATCCACCTATCAGACCATTCAATCGGCAACACCTTCTACTCCCTCTCTTAGTGAGTTGTCTCTTGATCCTTTTCATGTTATTTTTCCCACTGACGAGATGATCATGTCTGTCATGGAGGACACCCCTTGGGACGATGGGCATCATCGTTTCATCCTCTTTCTGGACGAACATACCCTTGAGAACTACCAACGGATTTCGACCCCGTTGACCGTTGTCGTCATCTCGNGAAGGGAACTTAAGCAATATCTTGCCCACTATTCCCCTTGACCTATCCATCAAACCTGGGATTGTTGAAAATGTCCATATTGGAGCTTCGTGTTTTTCTAACGAAATCGTCACATACACATCCTTATTCAAAGAATTTTGTGATATCTTCACCTGGAGTTACGAAGAAATGTTGGGTATCGACCCTAAGATTGTGATACATGAGATAAATACATACCCCGACGCTAAACCTGTCCGACAATGCCTTCGTCCAGTTCACCCACGTAAAGCGGTTGCTATCAAGCTCAAATTCGAGAAACTTCCTAAATCCGGCTTTATTTATCTGCTGGCTCTCACAGACTGGGTTTCCAATATTGTCCTGATCGACAAGAAACAAGGTACCATTTTTGTATGCGTTGATTATAAGGATATCAACAAAGTTTGTCAAAAAGACAACTTTCCTACCCCCTTTGTCAATCAGATTGTCGATGACTGCGTCAGAAGTGAAATCTTCTCTCTCATGGATGGTTTCTCTGGGTATAATCAAATCAACATTGTTCCCGAGGATCAACATAAGACTGCTTTTATTTCTCCTTGGGGTACTTTTGCCTATCGAAAACTTCCTTTCAGTATTAAGAACACTGGCGAAACGTTTCAACGCGCTATGTCTTACGCTTTCCATGATATCAAGCACATCATTCAACCATATTTGGACGATTTACCCGCTCAATCAATGCACTGAGTCGATCATCCAACTCACCTCCGATCCATTTTCATTCGCTGTCGCTTCTACCGTACATGTTTAAATCCTCATAAGTGTGTTTTATGCGTGGAATCTGGCCGCCTTCTCGGTTTTATCGTTTCACGTCAAGGGATCCGGGTGGATCCTTTAAAGGTTGAGGCGATCCTTAATCTCCCTCCTCCTTCTACACTTTGCCAGTTGCAAAGTTTGCAGGGGAAAGCAAACTTTCTTCGTCATTTTATCCAAAATTATGCCAAGATAACTCATGGATTTACGTGGCTACTGAAAAAGGGTTCAGAGTTCGTCTGGGATTACATTGCCAATAATGCTTTTGAAGCTTTGAAGTTGTCCCTAACGCGTGCTCCGCTTCTCTTCCCCCCCGATTATAGTCGTCATTATTTCCTCTATCTTGCTACCTCGGATTATACCATTGGTATGGTTCTCGTCCAAGAGGATGATGCTAACGCCGAACATGTTATTTACTACTTGATTTGAAGTCTAACGCCTACTGAAATCAAGTATTTACATGTCGAAAAACTGGCCTTGGCTGCTGTTCAAGCCGTCCAACGCTTCTAGCACTATATCCTCTCACGCAAGACTATGGTGATTTCTCATTGCAACCCTATGCAACACATTCTGACACATCAATTGCTAGGGGGAAAATACTCCAAATGGATTGTGATTCTCCAGGAGTTTGACTTGGAATTCGAACGCGCCAAGTCCAAGAAGTCCTTAGTTTTTGCTGAGTTGATATGCGACTTTTCCCATTCTGCAACGGAAAATGTAGCAGCTGATTCATTACCCGATGAATCTCTTTTCCTTATCAGCACTGATGATCTTTGGTATGGGGATATCATTATATATCTCCAAACCCAGACTTTCCGGCCAACTTTGTCTAGTATTGACCGACGTCGCATACGCTATCAAGCTCGTCAATACATTATCCTCGGGGATACTCTTTATCGTCGGGGGATTGACTCTGTTTTTCGACGTTGCCTAATGTTCAACGAAGCCGAGAAAGCTCTGAATGACTGCCATTCCATAGCATGTGGTGGTCATATGTCTGGGTATGCTACTGCCCAGAATATCTTACGAGCAGGGTATTTTTGGTCTTCTTTATTTAACAACTACATAACCACCATTTAGAAATGCCATGCTTGCCAGACCTATAATAAGAAAATACAGTCACATCCCGCTCCTCTTCACCCTGTGGTCTCAATTGGTCCCTTTGCGAAATGGGGCATCAATTTCATGACATGTCACCCTCACTCATCCGAGGGGCATGGTTACATTATTGTAGCCATTAATTACTTTACGAAATGGGCCAAGGCGATGCCGACATTTTATAACACTGGAAAGACCACATCATTATTCATTTTTAATCACGTCATATCTCGTTTTGGTGTTCCCCAAGCTATCGTCACTGATCACGGTAGCCACTTCAGAAACTTCATGATGTCTGAACTTATTGAAAAGTTGGGTCTTCACCATGATAACTCAATGCCCTATTACCCACAAGCCAATGGCCAAGTCGAAGTGATTAACAAAGTTCTCATAACTATTCTCCGACGTATGATAGGGATTCATAAAACAAGTTGGCACACAATGTTATTTTCAGCATTGTGGGCTTACCGGACATCCGTCAAGTCCGCTACTGGGTTTACACCTTTTCGGTTAGTCTATGGTGTGGAAGCTATTCTCCCGATTGAATGCGAGATACCCTCTTTAAAACTAGTTGTTGAACGCCTACCCAATACTTCTGCTGAGGAAGAACGTCTATTGTATCTCATGTGATTAGACGAAACTTGACACGATGATGCCCTAGTTATAGAAGCTCAGAAGAAACGTGTCAAGGCCCAATACGACAAACATGTCAAGCCTCGCGTTTTCTCCGAAGGAGATCTCATTCTCCTCTATGATCAAGATCGAGATATGCTAGGAGCTGGAAAATTCGAATCCATGTGGCAAGGTCCTTATATCGTTCGACGAGTTTTGGAGAAAGGAGCTTATGAGTTAGTATATTATGATGGTATCCCTTTGAGTGAACCTAGGAATGGGTTGTACTTGAAGAAGTACTATGCATAAAATCATCTGTGCACGAGTACTTGTATTTTATTGTATCATACTTCTTGTGTGTTACTGTAAGCTATCTTTTGTTGTTATCTGGTCTCTGCCCTTATGTGACATTGTGTTCGATTTCCAGATGTCAGAGTCTTCGCTACCCTATATTGGCTTCGCTGATGGCGCTAGCCGTAGTACTCAGAACCTTGCTTCCTATGCATGGGCAATTTACGCCCCTACAAACGAACTTGTCTCCTTACGAGGTGTGTGTCTCGGCCGTGAAACCAACAACATTGCAGAGTATAGCATCGTTATTGAGTTATTGGTTGATGCTATCTCGCTTGGAATCCATCATTTGGTTATGCGACTCAATTCGCAGCTGGTAGTACTACAGTTAAGTAATGTATACACTATTCGAAGTCCTACTTTGTTACAGGTGTATTTGTGAATTCACCTCTTGGAACGTTACTTTGATTACATCGAATATCAACATATTCCTAGATGTATAAATACATTAATAGATGCATTGGCTAACTATGTATTAGATAGACATTTGGATCATTTATAAATCAATCACATCAAATTTAGCACAATACAAGGTAAGCCGGTAGAAGCCATCTGTATATATATAATGATCAAAAGAGGTTTTGTTTTTTACAAAACGTTTGTCCGAAGACCAAAATATAAAAATCTGAAGCTCATAGCTTCTACAAAGTGACGTCATGGATGATGTTCACGGTAACAAACGACTGCCCGGGAAACTCTACAGAGAAGTCGACTCATGGACCCTGACACTCCTACTGTATGACGTTGATCGCATCGTGGAACCTCTTCAAGAGGCATGTCTGGAATATCTGCGGTCAATCCCTCTAGGTTTTATTCCACTACTTGATAATCCTCAGCATATTGTGGCACTGGCACCACCTCTCCTCGCCACTGAATGGGAGAAGTACCAGGAGGTCTGTAAGGTCCAAGATCTGTGTCATCAACAACGATTTTGTATTTAGTCTTTGGACGAACACATAAAACAAAAACATTTGAATCTGAAAAATTCATAAGAACATTTAAAAAAGGAAAAAATGTGTGTACTTCTTACCAAGTTCCTCCCACTGAGCATCCTTTGGCAGTACTAAGTTTGGATCTCCTCGGAAATCTAATCTGGCATAAGCATAGTCGTCAACCATCAACATCTATGGTTGAATCTAGTTGAAGAAGGTATCATCATACTTGATGATTGATCTAGCTACGTGTCGGGCCATGAGCCGACACCATCTCAGCATTCTTGGATCCCTATGAGCCAGTAAATTCCACTCAACCTGCAGTCTCAATAATGGAACACTTTCAAGGAAGAAGGACACTAACAAAGATCCGTACCCTAATTGCTTCAGGTCGCTTCGTGTGCATTTGTTCAACTATTTTTTCATACTACGAAGCACTGCATCTGCCCAGTTGAAAACCCAAGGTTCAGTACACTCAATAGCATACTGGAAGTAACTTTGTAATGCCATGTGAGGAGAAGAACTCCCAACCATCCAATTTATGGTGAATAGGATAGTACGGAGGGTCAAATCCCGTACCCCCCAAATAGCTACTTTCCCTTTCTTCCTCTCTGCCTCGGGAACACAGTGTAAACTGTAGTACTCACTCATGGGCAGCCCACCACCTCTACCACCAGTCAGGCTCACATGGTACCCATGCCGTGACAATCCAGTCAAGAAGTAAATGTCATCAATATCTAAGGACAATGTGTGGACCCCCACATGAAATACCTGCTGATCGGGATCCCACATACGCACAAGGTACTCTAATAATCTGACTTGGGCCCTCATGCCCGGGATACAAAAGTACTTCAGAAGGCCACAGTTTCTTAAAGCAGCAATAGTGGGTGGATGATTTCCGGCAATAGAATTTTCTTCTTCGTGCTCCCTTTCACACCATTCAAGAACCATTTTGATGGCCAATTACCTGCATAAGAAGCACAAAAAGAGGATTAGAAACTCTATTCATGAATTGGTTCATTTTTATTGGGAAAAATCTTAAAAAAAAATTGTTATTTGCGGTTCTTGCATGTGCCCTTTGGGCACAATGTGAGAACCTCGCAGGCTACTATGGTCTCACCTACGAGAATCACCCATTCTCGTAGGTCCCATGTAGCCCACCTACGAGAATGGCTGAGCGCAAGTAGGGCTCATAAAGTCAACTCAAAAAATGATTTTTAACCAATGAAAATGAAAAATTAAACCATGAAAGAGTAGAGGACAAAGAGCCTACCTCACTGTCGCTGACGGCTCGCCAAATGGACGCTCGTAACTCCCAAAATCTGACGTCGAACTTCGAGGGTAAAAGAGGGGTTTTTGAGCTCAAATAGTGGAAAATTGAAAATGATATGGTAAAAAAGTGTTTTACTCCTTTATATTTACTTTTACCATGTTATTTGGTTTTTTAATAATTATTTATTTATTAAACCCTAATTCTTAATGCCCTTTTGAATGTAACTTTTGCAGGCGTAACAACTTTGATGGTCATATATAGGATGCGGACATATTTTTCTTTGTCATCGCATGTTTTGATTGTTTTTAATGGTTTTTGTATAAAACCTCGAGCGTGGTCTTTGTCCATTCTCGTGCTCGAAAATACATGAGAACGTGATCGAGCATACTTTTATCACTTTTTCGGGCTCAACAAGGTTATACGAAAAAGGAACCCCCCTGGAGTCTTCTTGAAGCTCTTTTCAGACTCTCTAAACATGACAAGATAGTCGAGCGACCTTGCTATTTTCACGCTCGATAAAGTATTTGAAGAAAGCATCTAGTGAGTGATAATTTATCTCTTTTTCGGTATCATTGGACTATTTTACGAAAAAGGAACTGAGAGAGTTATCTTTTAAGTGTTTTTCCAAACTCTATAATCATGAAAAACCTTCGAGTTTTCTATCTTTGGACTCGTTAAACAAACATCGACAGACCCGTCATGGGACTGAACCACTACTTTTTAGGGTTCGTTAAACATACTCTGAAGGGTAAGCTTATATCAACAAGCATATGTTATCCTCCTCAAGATTGCGTAAAAATAAGGAGGTACTCGCCAGAAATGGTGGGGGAAAATTTGGGAAAGGGATATGTTTTCATCTTTGTATTGATTGGCCTTCCCTGTGTCCAGTTCAATTTACATCATACTCTGTTTCACCTTCAAAATCTGTTAGTCATTTCATGTCATTGATGGGGGATACATCAAGGCCCTCCTGTGACGAGTTTTGTTCCGTCGACTTCAGCTCATTATCCGGAATCAAGACTTAAAAATTCTTTGGCACCTTGGAGCTTGCATGCCTCAATGGCAGGTTTCCTCGCTTTCGACAGTGGGTTTACATCATTGACCCCTGATCAAAATATTCCGTCGGTTTTTCGACTTCAACTCACTCATTCATAGTCGATGGATTGTACTAGAGTACCTTGGGAATCATTGACATGAATGGTGATTTCCCTCGCACTTGTTAACGGTTTCATCAATGACCGGTAATCAAGTGGTTTATTCCATGTTTGACTTCAACACATGTAATCACATGGTTAGATTCATACTTTTGGGCGACGAGATTGAAGACCCTGGATATCATCCTTTTGTCTAGGTTGCGATGGAGTTTGTATAATTTGCGATAGATAGATCCACTGTGTATGTCTTGTGGCTATGTCATCTTAATTTGAAATTCCTCGCATAGATCCACAGTGTATTCTTGGTGGCTATGCTATATTTTGATGGCGTGGATCCACAGTGTATGATTGGTGGCCATGACCTATGTCTACAATGTCATCTATCTATGATCTGAGTATGGGAATGCCTACCTCAAAATTGGTATATATGATATTCTGCAGATGTTTGGTTGTTCGTAGGTTTCTGATTAGGTGTGCTCCTGGTTTCCGACACACACATGCAACTTACAAAGTCTTTTGGCTGTCACTAGTTCCAACCTCAAACTTTGGGGGGCATTCTGTTACCCATGATTTTGGTCATCATGATGGTGTATTAATGATGGTGTACTCAGGCTCTTCATAAGAACTTTCTCTTGAGAAAAGTTACTTTTATCTCTTCCCAGAAAACTCACTTTTGAAGAAGGTTCGCAGGTTGCTAATATATTTGGGTGTGAGAATGACCCATTCTCGCAGGCTGCCTTAAGCTAGGGTGCAAACTTCTTGCACTGTGTTGAATAGCCAGGGT